>VTPC01007760.1:248912-270280 GCA_011009095.1 Ignelater luminosus
ATTCGATTTGTTACCTGCATTTCTTATAATCTTGAAGAATATTTCTATCTGAGTTCCATATAGCGATATAGCACTGATATTAAGCTGTGATTTAACAGAACGATTATTAGAATCTGCAGTTTGATATAATTTGACATCTGTGAGCAAGACTTTGTTAATTCCGTCAGAATTCTTGGTAACTCTTAAATTCTAACTGACATCTGCCCAAGCAGAAAAAAAGACTAGAAAATAAAAATTACAATTAGATTAAGACGCTGTACTGTGGAAACAAGATATCAATAGATAACAAACACACCTATGATCTCTGTAATAAAAACCCTTTTGGTTGAAACTTACTTCATGCCACATACTTGACATATTAGTCAAAAAACTCAAGTAAACAAGCTTCAACATAGTTAAGCTTCTCGGATGATAAAAATTCAGTTTTCAACTTCAGCTTCTCTGACAATCATATTCCTTCACTCAGAAAAACTGAACACACACAGGACATAAAGACACTTTCAACATCAAAATATCAAAGACTAACAATATTGCGTTACACTGTATCCTATAACAGAAGCGGTTTGATACTCTTTTTAAGAAACTAGTACTTATGAGTGGTGTATCCCTATCAGTTATCATATAAGAACGTTTCTCATTCCTTTTGAGCAAAATTCTCTTCATGTTGAAAATTCCCTTTTCGACTGTCTATAAACAGATGAGATATCAGTGCTCTAGTGGTTCATACTAGGGCACATCCTATGAAGCTTGATGTTCAACAACTTTTTCAAAGCAAAAAGGCACTAACTCTGAAAATCATAGTTAAACGTGTTTGACCTTCTTCACATTTGTGTAGAAAAGGGCATTTTAAAAACTGGACTAGTTTTGCTTTGCGGGGAAGTTTAAATAAAAAAAAAAAAAATTAAAAATTAATATATGTATACGGAAATTCCCCGTCTGTAAAAGTCCAAGTATACGAATGGCAACATTATCATGAGGTAAGGTCGATTAGGATCAACCAAAACAACTTGATCTGCCTTCCTTCACTCCGCTATAATCCCCTAGCAGACCACACGAAAGACGGGTGTTTGAGGCTGCTAATTTCCATCAAGAGATAGAATACAAAAACGAAAAAAACGTTAGACTATAGCTGATATCTTGCTGTAACCCAGCGATAGGCACGAAAGCTCAAGCACGGGCAAGGGCAAAACTTTCACGGGGACCGCAAGCGATGTAACAAGCTAAAAACTTATTATGAGGAACAGCACAAAATTAATGCTTATTACTTATACAAAGTATTCATAAACGTTTCTGGATCCAGTGAGCTGTGAAATCATGCTTGCGGCTTGCATCGTTGTTATGATGGTTGCCTAATTTTATGTTTGATGAAATAATGACTATTTAGTGTAGGAATTCAACTAATCTAAGAAAGTGTTAAAGAATGTCTGTAGCTAAGAATAAAGAAACATAATTACAAAATAAAGGAAATATGGTCTGCAATTTAATAATAAATTGTAAGTATTCTTCTTAGCCACAATCCAGATTATTTCAAAAGGGTAATGTACGTGCAATTATAAAATTTTTAATTCTAGTTCATCAGTTAAATTCGAAATCAACTTGAAAGATTACTACGCCTATGGAAAGTTCACAGCTCAAAAGGCTGCCTAATTACTGACCACACCCAAATCCAAGAATCGCAATTATCCAAATTTCATTTAGTTCACTCCCAGCGTTTTTAATTTCTCGGATATTCCGGATGCTAGACCCTGTTTTACACTTTAACTCCGTCGACCCTCCTTATTCAAACTGTAGGGGACATTGTAAGTTGACCCAATATACAAAGTCGACCACAATATAATTCAATGGAATTAAACGATGGAAAAATTCCCACTAAAAGTCACACCTTAGGGGTGAATTATACCAAAAAAAAAACATTCACAAATGACAACCATCTGTTGCTTGCAAGGACCAACTTTACAGTAAATTTTCCGGGTGAAAAACGCAATCCAGTTACGCGCTAAATTCAAAACACGAAAGTGACTTAACCTATAAAAATTAATTTAAAAGGGTGATTGATGATTTTCAACCTTTGTTTTACTTTTTTAATTTGAATTAGAAATATTAGGAAATTATCAAATAAAAATAACATTTCTATACAGGAAAACAAAGAATATCTAAAAAATATGTTAAAATACGGGCGTACTCCACAAAGAGGAGTACGAAGAATCCAGAAGGTTCTATTTCTTTACAAAGGATAATTTAAATCGACAAAGCCTAAAAACACACAATTCCTAATTTAATAAATTAGCAAATCAATTGTTAAATTCGACAATAATTTACGAAAATCACATGAACTTGCATTGTTTCTTGTTATTCCCATATCAACCTAATTTAATTAATTTTGGCGTGACTTCAAAAAATTTTAACATTTTTATCATAAAAAAATATATGGACGCATATGAAATCATATGTACGTTAGATGCCCGAAAACACAGAAGATGGACAAGTACGGAGACGAAGTTTTAGTTCTCGCAATTGGTGTTCTTGGTTGTTGCGGCATGCAAAGTATTCATGGTCTCACCTCGACAGGTGCACGCTGTGGAGGGGGAACTTGGTAGCAGTCGGTAGGAGAGAACGGCGGCAGAGGCAGGAAAGGGACTTCGCGGTCGCAAAACTACTAACGTCGCAGTTCGGGATGGGCTCGGCGAATGGACATCCAAGAGAGCAAGGATCATACACTCGCGTCGATAGTCGCGCTGCTTCCCCAAGGCAGCAATGTGTAAATGTATCAGATAGAGAAGGCGGTGTGAATCATCAAAATCACAAACAAAGCAAGACAGAAGAGCAAATTGTAAACATGTGCAATCAAACAAACGTCAATGCAATGCGTAGCACACACCGATTTGCAAAATGGGCCCAACCGAACAGTTTTGTGTTTCTTTTGAGTCACACTGCCTTCTCTATCTGATACATTTTTACGCAAATACAGCGGACTGGAAGCCTATGCCTCTCCCCAAAATGCAAGGTGATTCCAGGTTACCAGCGCTGAGAAACATCTAAACCGATCGGATATCACGCAGAATTGTTCCATTACCTCAAACCAGAACAGTTAAATATCTAAGAGTCATTCTGACAAGGTATCTAGAGAGTTCATCTTCAGAGACAGTCCCAAAAGGCTGTTTCTTCTTACTGGGTAGAAAGGAGCATCGGCGGCTTAAAATCCAGAGTTACAAGATGACGCTGTACAGTAATAACTAGTAGGTAAGTAGTAAACTGTTATACTCTTCCTTCATTTGGCAACCCACATCCCAGGGGGCCTCCAGAGAGCTTTTGCATTAAAATCGAAAAAAAGATCTTGTTCTACAAGGTATCGATCTTAGATCTGAGTTATTTCAATCACTTTTTGTTCAGAATTGCACAAATCCTCAAATGAGGCGATGAAAGGTAGGGATTTCAGTTTGATGAGAAATCTATCATTAAGTCAATAGGTATAATGGTAGATACACGGGTCAGCTTCTGTTATTCTGTGCTTCATTTTCGGTTTGATCAAATGTTTTAATTTATAATTAAAAAGAATTCCTAGATTGTCTTGTTATCCTGAATAACCGAGTGTGAAACGATAAATGGAACACCCGGTATATTTAAATTTATTATTTGCATAGTTTGGATCTATTTTAGCTTTAAGATTCTTTAAAAACCGGATGAGTTTAATGTATCGTGACACCCAACTGAGATTAAACTTCCTTTTGTGTTCAACAACATACCCTTTCGTAACTTTTTAAATTCTGATATGTGTGCAAGAATACCCTCTGCAGGGAGACGTATTTTTCCTTAGAAAGATCCATTTTCAAGATCGACATTGACAAGGAAAGAATTTGAAATTCATCATTAGGAATAACATCCTGTAAAACTGGGAGCCACAGGGAGATTGGCATCACTTTGTATTTAACCCTAGACTACTTACTTCTTGTTTTCTTCCCTTTAACATGCAGATATCGTATTGTTTTATTTAGTGTACACTGTTCTTTATTCATTTACTTAAATAAAGGTAAACTGTATTTAGTTTGTGTTTTTATTGTGTGCGCAACATTCAGAGAGTATTTTCTGTTAATTCATGTACGTTATAAATGCTACCACGGTAAATCATACTTAAATGTCAGAAGAACATTCATAAAAAACACACGAAATATTAACGAATAGCCTAAAAAGTTTGTTTTTTATATCAACCGAGTTTTTTTATAATTCTTATTGGATTATAATTTTTCATCTACCTACTAAACATCCGAAACACGTAAATTCTAGACATATTTTTTGTATTTTTCTCATCTCTCCCCTTAAATGTTATTTTGTAAAGGTCAATGCACAAATTTTATTTTCCTCACAAAGTTAAAATTGTTGATTATAAAATCGTCCGGAGACTTTTTTGGTCGGATAAATCCTTAAAGAGCTAAAGCAACAGTATTAAATTGCAATGCGTCTTAAATAAATGATTGCGTTAAAATTAGAAAAAGCCGCGAGTAGATTTACTTTTGTTTTGTTAAACTTTGCGGGTCTAAACAAGGTGATAATCACACCGCAACAATTTAAATAGAGAAAAAATCGAGCAAAAACTCTAACAAGAACGAACAATTTTGTTAAGCTTAAGCCTGACAGGCAAGATAAACGTGTGGTGTGTAAAATTAAATTACGGTCGTGCATCAGTGTCTTAAAAGTTTGAGCATAAAATAAAAATTGTTAAGTGGAAACTTAACATTTCCCTAGTTATCACTAACTCAAGTATTCTAACTTAATTTCCGAAACAGCTAGGGACTAAATGGCCAAACATATCACAACTAATCCCGGGAATTACAGAATTACAGCAGCATTGGGACTGATGGTGTGTCCCTAGAAACAGCCGAGTGGTGTAACTTAAGTATACCCCAACAATCTCCAAACCGTCCAATTAAAATAGTGCCGCTGATTAAAGCCCACATCGAGCAAATCGTAAATGCGTCACGTACAAAGCCTTTGTCATAATCACGCACCTTTTTACGAGCCGCAATTCACAATTTCGTGGTACGTAGGTACTCTAGAAATGATTGTGGTTACGCCCAGCGGCGCGCAAAATGAAAATATCTTTGGGTTTTGGAGGAGTCCGGTATTACAACCACAATAACGTTGAACAACCCACCACAAAACCGCTTTCAATCAAACCCACATCAATTTATGGTAATTAAGGGTCCGTGTACGTGTTGGATCTTGTGCTCTTCATTAATTTACGCTCTGGTTGTGTGGTGTAAATATTTCGTTTTGTGTCGGACCTCCGTAACGAATTAACCCATTTATTTTTGATTATTGTCACGAAGGGTTCCAGCTCGTGCTCATGTGTTAAGCATTAAAAATGATGCCTCATTTGAATTAATTTACTAGTGCATCAACCATTCTCTGGTGTTTTCTACACTTTTTATATTCTTTTCTAATATAAATTCGCGAATGCAGCTTTATTTATGGAAAGCAACTAAACAAACTATATACATACTACATAATTTATACGAAGAGGAAGTATTCATGTACCAATTTGTCAGGAAAAATACTGATGGTGAATCCGCTAAAATGCTTTTAACATGTATAGCCACAAAAAACGAGAGTATTTATAATCATTCCTGCTCATCCTTTGTTCCGGGAAAACTGGAATGTGACCATAGAAACACGCTGTCACGAGTAGAAAGGAACGAAATGAACAAAGAAATAGTCAACGTGGCGGAAACGTGTCCAGCAGAGAACCGCTGTAATTGGAAACAGTGTTAAAATCGATGAAGCGAACGACCTGACACTCGAATATTGAGGTATAAAATATTGGAAATCCAGATGACACTGAAAGGATCATCGATCAAGTCATTTGACAAACTCACCCGCAAATATACGTCAAGACATCAAAACATGTGACGGGCTTTCAACTCGAAATCCCAAGAGGACTCACTGTTTCCTTCTAAAAAACGTAACATCTAAAAAGATTCATTCATTCTATATTTTTTCATTCGTAGCTAATTTCAAACTCGCTAAAAGAAACAAATCCTTGGATAAAGAAGAAGGAATTAAGATTTTTCTGAAAGCCTTTCATCAAATTCTAATCTAAAAGAATAATATTTCCTTTTACAATAAATAAAAATGCAAAACTTCCCACTTTTAATTCCCGCTCTTAATAAATTCAACTCGAATGTCTTCCACAAATCCTGTAAGATCATACGGTAACATTTTCTCTTTCTTATGAAGTTTAATCCATTTAATTCAATAGAAACATTTAAATGCTACCCACAAATTTAAATCAGCCCTAAGCTGCTCTTATCCAAGGGAAAAATAGCTAACTCTATTAGATTTAGGATTGCTGAAAAACGCCCGTGGTCCTCGAGCTTTTTTTGAGCAGTTAGGAAATGTAGCTTCGTTGCTTTTACCAATCAGATAGGATTGATGAAAAAAAGTGTATGCGAGAGACGGTATCGTAATCTACAACCTTAGATATATGTAAGCAAGCTTTCCGATAAAGCACACGAGATTAGTTTCGAGCTTATCTTGTACTGTCATGGTTACGTCTGGGCTTTTGAGATGATATATCTTAGTGAGATGAGTATAAAATAAACGTCCACCAGGAACATTTAGCAAACAAGAGAGTATTGAGGGATTACAGCAACTACCCATATTCTCTACCCACAAAAGACGTCCTTTAAAGATAAGAAGTAAATCCAGCTGGGGAGAGTTGGCTTACTTTTCATAAAAGGAAAATCTTGCGGGTAATTATACTTAAATAAATAAACAATGAGGATTAGTATATTTCAATTATTATCAGGATAGAATCAAAGAGAAACAAGGTCACTAATGCCCTTGTAGAGTCATCCATTTGAATCCGATTTGTAACGTTTACCATACAATTGCGGGTCCCGAAATCAACGCCTGGATGCCTATTCAATTTCGATGCCCTTGAGCATTACAGACTGACCTATAACCAACCAATCAAAGAGCCCTTAAGACTGAATGTACAAGCAGAATGCTAATCGGATGCGGACACTAAAACAGATAGGTATTCATGGCTAACGTCAAGTTATTCAGTTTCGATTAGAATATGGTCAAAGAGAAATTTGTGAAATTTGATAAATTGAAATAGCAAAAGAAAGATGACTTAAAAGACGAATTATATTCAGGTAATTTAGCAGAATAATCAAGAGAGGTGAAAGGTTATGTAGTTATTATATAGCTAATATTGTACGAACAGCTTAATTTTAAGTTCTACTCAATTTCCTCAAAGTTGTTTCTCAATTACTTCATTATAAATTAATCAGAACTTAAAACCACTTTGGAGTATTAAATTAACGAAAACCAATCAAAAAATTCTTTTGGTGGAAGTATAAAATAATGGAATAATTAATTTAATTTCGTTACAGTGGGTTGGTTTAATACGTGCAAGATAAATCAGTAAACCAGCCATTATAATGAATGTAGATATTATTATGATCAGCTAAAATGTAAAATCAAATACAAAAATTGCTGGCAACCACAAAAATTAAGTCAAGAAACAATTAAAGCATTCCTCAATCAGAGGAAAGATAATTTATAATTTAATCAGCTCTCTTCTATTTCATTATAATTTATTTTCGCCTAAAAACTGTTTGCAACCCAAAGTACGTTCGTATCAATAGATAAACTGATCAGCCGACCAAATAGGAGACTAAATAAAAAAGTAAAAGTAAGTTTTAACTAATTTAAATTTTAAGTGATAATTCAATGTTCAATTATTGACAAATAAAGAAGAATTTATCTGCAATGTGAAATTTTATTTTCAAATTAAAACTGCTATCGTGGTATGTTTAAGACCTCATAAATTGAAGTTAATAATCGGAACCAACGTAGCCTGGTGGGAAAAGGTCCGCGATAAAAAGTTTCTTTGTGTAAAAAATGTGGGTTCAAATCCCATTGGCGGAATAATTTTTTTTTTAATTTTAAAATTAAAAAATGATATTTAAAAATTTAAAGATTTCAAAAAACATAAATGAATTAAATTTTTATTAAATCTTAAAAACACAAAAATATTATAAGAGAAGCATAATTCTTTTCATTTTTAATTTAGAAAAAAGTTTTCCCTAATTATTTTAATTTTTAAAGAACTCTTTATAACAGAAACTGTAATTTACATTTTTGCCATTGAAACGTAACTATTTTTATTTATTTAACCAAATTAGAATTGTGTTATAAATAATTCTTTAAAAATTAAAATAATAAATTAAAGACATTCTATTTCTTCCTACATTTAATTAGAAAAAACAATCATTTATAACATTTCAATATTTTTCAGACTAAATAAAAAATTTAGTTTATTTAAGATTTTTAAAATTACTTACTTTTAAATTCTAAAACTTGGTTTTTGATTTTAAAATAAAAAGAATTATTCCGCCGACAGGATTTGAACTTGCATTTATTACACAAAAACCCTTTTATCGCGGACCTTTTACCACCGAGCTACGCTGGTTTATATTTTGAACTTCAGTTTATGAGTTCTTAAACATGCCATGATACAGTAGTTTCAATTTGAAAACAAATTTTTCTGTGAAATGCGCATTTTGCAGGAAAATTCTTATTTATTTGTTAATAAGTTAATATTGCATGACGTCTAAAATGGTACTTTCTAGTCTACTAGTAATATTTTACTTTTGGTTAAGATTTGCGAAGAACCTGGTAAATTCTCGACCTCTAGGGAGATCTTATTTATCATCCTTTTGGAATGTAAGACATCCATAGCGTCCCGACAGCCGTTTCCGCTCAATGAAAAGGTAACAATTGTATTAAAATTACCTAACCGGCGAATGTGCGTTGTGCTTACGCCAGCGATAGAAGAAATTTAGTGAAGTATTTAAATAATTTCTAGTAGACTATGAAAAGGGGAATTAAAAAAATTGGAATTGATACAGCAAAGATAATGTTTGACTTTTTTTGTTTTTGGATAGCACAGACATCTGAAAATAAAGGAAATTTACATTGGGGGGTTAGCCTTCAAGCTTTTGGATGAAATATTCCTTTTGAGTTTATGGAAAAAGGAAAAATCCGACTGCCATAGATACAGTGATGTGTAAAATGGTTAACGGACGCAGAAAATTAGCAAAGTCAAATCGAAATCATAATTGCTTCTGCCCTTCTCGTCCTCATCGGAGTTTCATTTTTTGTAAAAAGTAAATGCTGCACGCGGTCCAGATAGTCGAGCATGTTGATTCTGTCGTCGAACCGGTCTCAAGTTACCCGTCGGCTTCACCGCTACTGCTGTTGCAAAAACAATCACGCCGAGAGCGCATCTACTTATACAGCGAGTGTATCGCGCTCCACTTCTGCTGGTGCTCCCGTATACTTGGCGCCTCTGAAATTTTGTTGGAACCTGATACATAAAACAGAAATGCGGCGGGACAGGGGGATGTGGAAATTGTTTTGTTGGAGGATTAACGAGTTACGAACGTTTCGTAATTTGATATTCCGAGTACTCTAAAGTTTCTTAGGAAACGCGACGGTTCAGTTCTGCTCGACTATCAATTGAAGAATGCGCCAAGTAAGAAGTCGAGTCTGGTGTATTTCGCAGGTACTCTGGTTAGTTTGCAAACTTTCCCGGAAGAGTAAAAGCAATCCAATCGAAGTAATCTCCCGTTTTTGCATAGCGATTCCACGTGTTTGAACACGGCAACCTCGAGACAGATAAAACGATAATCCATGATGGGTGTAGCTGAGAGATGACAAAAAAAAGCTGCGCTGTTGAACGAAGCCGTGACAATGCTTGGTTTCTTGGGCCTAAGAAAGGGTTTTTCAATGGGACAAATGTCTCCCATCTGCCACACAATTCAAGGCAGCCGTTGTTACCCGACAGGTTCTACTGAAAAGTATCACCTGGGTCTTGGTGGGATTGAGTCTAATCCTCCCCCGCCAAAGCTTCATGCGACGACAGATTCTTGAAAGCAACGATAGAAAAGAGAGATCTTCCCCAAAGCATGCTGTCGTAAGCGAATTGCGCCAGAATGACAGATTTGTCCTGGAGAGCAAAATGTCATGACGATAGACAATGAACACAAGGGGGAATAGGATAGATTCTTGTGCACTTGTACACCCGGGAGGGTTTGTTGGCCAACTCGTACTACCCGGTGGCAACAACGAATGAGGAAGCTGCGGATGATGCCAAAGAACAGAGAAGAAACTTCAGCGACGAGAAGCTTTTGAAGAGGCTTGATCAAACATTGTTCGAACAAAAATTGCCTTTAAAACAATATATTGAATTTACAACTGGTCAACAGGTAATTGTTTGAAAAATCAAATAGTCGAAAGATAGATTTTCAAAGAAACCAACATTTAGATAATGTGTTTTGATTAGTCAGACAAACAAATGTTGGCCGGAAGCATAAACGAAAAGATTTTATTCCACAAAGGCTACACATACATTAAAGGTAAAAAAAGAACCTTAGAACATACTGGAAATGCGAAAAATCTAAAAACAACTGCACCTAATGACGAAGTAGTCCGAGGCAGGATGGAGCCCAAATTTGAAAAATTTGAAATTAAAAGTTTTTTAACAGATAAGCAAAGAAGAGCAAAACGCGTCGGCCAGTGCACAAACCATGAGATCATCTGTCGTCCATTTCCAGTATGAAGCAGACGCGAGACGATGCCGTTGAATCAAGGTTCCCACCTCGATCTTGTAGCAGTAGAAAGCAATCGACACGGGAGGTTTTCTGGCGCGCAAGGACGAACACAGGTTTCTAGTTTTTGCTACAGGGAAGAACATGAGGTCGTTACATTTTTTTACCTTGCAGGTTTACAGACGAAACGTACAAGACGGTCTCCAAAATATGTTATCAATTATTCACCATCCATGGTAACATAGGCAACTATGAATTGCCACTGATATACGTGTTTATGCCCAATTACATCGGAGTTTTGTATCAAATCAGAGTAATGATGAATGAGTTTGGTAATGTGTCTTTTTTAGAATACATTGCAGTGGATTTCGAAGTCGCTACATCAAATGCAATTAAAACGATCTTTCCTCAAGTCAGAAATCACAGATGTGTTTTCCATTTCCTACTAAATCTTTTTTTAATATTAAAATGTTGCAGGCTCGCTGCTAGGAAGCAGCTTGTGTAACCCAAAGCTAACTCGTTGGCTGAATTGCGAGTCCTATTCGATGTTAAGGATCTTGAAATAGAGTAAGAGAATATAATTTTAACACGCACCAGTCCCTTGCATCTAGAAATATTCTCCACCTGGACAATCGTAGAACGGGATGCCTCTAAAGCAAGCTTGAAAGTAACTTCAAAGCAACTAGTAGTAATAAAACTTGCCAGAATTTTACCGAGAGGATATTAAGACAAACGCAAGGTTCAAAAAGACAAGATCAACATAAATATAAATTTAAAAAAATAAAAAAGATAGATAACAAACAAGTAAGCTGAAAGTCGAAGTTGAGCTAAGCTAGGTACCGGGAGAAGTGAGGGGGCCTCCGAAAAGGCCTTTGATCCCTTGGACGCAAACACCAAGCCCACTGGGAGATCTCGTGGCTGGAAATACACTAGTTAACTTAAGCAACGAGGCTGGACATTACAATTTGTTCATACTTCACATGACGATGTGTTCCTTATATCAGGTGGAATTGGACATAAATAACATAAGCACAGGCCTTGCAAAGTCAGGTAAATTAGTTGTATTTTTTTAACTGTTCACGAGAATGCTACTGCATATACTTCTTAAGCATGCAAATCAGGAACGTTCAGCCGCAACTTAGATTTTAATAATCACATAGACCAGCAAAGGAATTAGCTGCCCCAAAAATGATAAAAATTGAGGTGATTGAGATACATCAAGATGGATCCTTGAAGATCATCTGTAATTTTGACAGCAAGTGACATAACAGATATGCATTCAATTCACTAATTTCTTTCTTTTCATTAGTATTTGATTCAAGAGGAATCCACCAAACTTCTCAGGAGAAGAGCATCCGAACATTAGTACTTAGTTCAGAATGAATAGCCCTCTAGAAAGACTAAAGGTAAAACTAGTAAACAAAAACAATTTATATGAACGGAATAACGGATCTGAAAATATTAAATAAGTAGAACTTAGTAAAAACACACATAAATTGTGCTAACCTGAGAATCTGGAGGGCAAACATATTAGATAAGGACCTTTACTTCATAGCATGAAATTTTCTCACCAAATGTCTACTCTCAAATTGAGGCTTACAAAAGGTGCACTAAAGAGTATGCAACCCAAGTTACACGTAGGTCAAGAGTGTTAACAGACACATTCAGCAATGCAAATTAAGAAACGCTACGACACCGATCCCGAATTCCAACAGGATGTGAAATTGGTAAAATCTCTAGCTTTTATACCCGTAAAACAAGTTGAAAAGACGTTTTCCGTTGTCATGGGACAGAATTCCAAGTTGTAGATTATTTCAAAGATACTTAGGTGGGCAAATTTGAAAGACGCAGAAGAACCGCTTTCGCATTTCCCCCACAAACTGTGGTGGATTTCCATTTCAAATCAAAGCAGAGAAACGCGATAAAGAAACAACAAAACCTAACAGAACTCAAGATAATAGCATTGAAAGCTCCCAGTAAACGTGTGACAAAAAGAACACACAAGAAAGCATGAAAGGTGGACTTTTATAAGTTTCCCAAAAGTTTGAAGAAACCTACGACGATGTGAATTTCTAAAACTATTTGAATAAGTAAAATTATTTAATAATTTATTGTTTTATTTAATATTCTTCTTCTATAAAGTGCTTTATTTTGAATGATTTGTAAGTTGCTCTGATTTCAAGGATAAGCTTTAATAAGAGGTGGTTAAGGTAAGTTCGTAAAACAAGCGACGCCGCCTAGACACTAAAAACCAGCAGGTGATCAGACGCGACGTTAAGACGCAAGAAAGATCACAAGTTTTAAAACTAGCAAGGTCAGGTGTGAACTTGCAAATCATTAGGTGCAGATAGTCGAGGTTCTGACTTAAATTAATGTTTTTCAAAATTAATATTTTTACTTACGTGAGTGAAAAGATCTTTCATTGTGGAATATTTTTATTTTCAGCGCAACTTTTCATTGCGTACAAAGACAAAGTTGTCAAATTTTCTAAACAACTTATTTCTTCGTCTCTTCGATCAGATTGCTCGTGAAATCTGGGTGCATTAAAATTTGATTAATTCACAAGCGAGGCTTTTTGCTTTACCTGTTTATTCAAATTAGCATTATAGCCCGCGAATAAAATTTACTTTATTCAAAAACGTGAGAACAAGGCCACTTTTTATAAAGAGCGTCTCAAGATATCATAATTAACACCAATTTATTGATCAAACTAAGCTCTAGTTGGAAGCTTTGGGCATGAATAGAAGTGGAAGCAGTAAATAGAGAACGCATTATACACAAACAGATAGAAATAGAACGACTCCATACGTCTTTCATTTCAAGATGACCGCGGTGATAGAGTGATCTCAGCCCGATTTTTGTTGGGTATTAAGATTCAAAAGCTACCACAACAAACAATTATTGCAAGTGTCTTAGCTTACCAGATAAAAAAGGTTTTTACAAAAAGGTTCTTTATCACAACAACTTTATAAAAGTGATATCGTTGAACATAAGGTCTAATTTTGATTGTCTTCTCATTGCATTGTTGTGTTGAAAATATAGACTGGATCAAGCTAGTTTTCGCATAAGATCGATTTGGCAAAAAATCCTTCTAAGTATCAATTCTTCAATAGCTCAAAATTCAAGGAATTGTTCTTACTTTAAAAAGCATGGTTACTAGGTACAGATTTGCAGGTATCACAGAAGCGTTCGTTTGAATAATCGATACAATTCAGGACTAAAGAGTAGCTCAAAATTGGAGCGTTCGCGAGCAGTCACATTGTTTTATGAGTCAGTCAAAGCTCGCCGCGACATTTTTGGAAGCTAAACCAACATCGTGTTTCTGGTGGTTCAAGTGACTTTTTTTATGTTCAGCTGTTGGACTACTAGAAACCAACAGTCTTCGGTCTTCTTTACACTAATTTTATGGATTTTTGTATTGGTTCTATTGACATTCTTACTACTTTTAAACTCTGTCTTCCTGTTAAACACAAATTACATAATTGCTTCGATTGAATCTTGCTCTGAGTAAGTGTAGTACACCATTGTACATTAGATCAAAATCTATAGCTTTCTTCTTTTTCAATGCAAAAGGATACGGCCAACGGCATTCTGTACACAATTATTTTGTCTTTAAGATTATTGTTCATCGAATAAACAATATCGTTAACAACTTGAGCTTTTCTCACTTTTCTAAATCAGCTAGAGGTTTCAACCATTGAGTGCATAGAGAAAACTCAAATTACCCTAACAAGAAGGAAAGTCTATGAGAGTTCTACCTGGAGATGGAAACAAAAAGACTTCGATCGAGTGTGGTAGTGCAAGATCTTGATAGAATCTATCTCTTAACAGTTGCAATTAGTCTCATTTTAAACTTGGAAAAACCCATTCCGGTTGTTTAGCCGTAGATATCTTACAAAAAAGCCTTTTTCCTAGATTGTGTCAAACAAGACTGTGCACATTGGATGACTATACATGTGATAAGTTCACGCACACTAAGAGTAGATAAAGAAGGTCGTTCTCTTGTGTGATTGTATTAATGCACTGATTCTCGATAAGAAACACTCCTTGATAACCAATTTAAAGCCCTGAAACAGAAGATATTCTTTCAAGATTAGAGAGAATCAGACAGTGAATAGTGACACTTTGTCAGTGTTTTTGTCACAAAGGACGATCAGTCTCCGAGGTAGGCTCCGCCAATAGTGTACTGAGGAGTACTGTAATCATTATTATCTTGAAATCGAAAGGCTGTTGTGTTGCCTAGCAAACTAACACACCACAACTTCAATTTCAATGAAAACGAACAGAAATTTTGACGAAAACGTCGCGAAGCGCTTTTACCTTAAACTGAGGGTAACAATTTTATAATTTTCCGAATTCAAATGACTTAACTTGCACACTAAAAGGAACTCTCTATGGTCAACATTAGAACCTCCACCGTGGGACAAATATGTAAATGCAAGTTTCGATTTTTTTAAAATGCGAATTACCAATACCCTACCATGTTGATCACTGAAAAGAGTTTATTTTTGGATCTTCGTAATATTAGAAGTTACAAAGGGCTGAATACAAAAAATCATGAACAAGAGCACACACGGACTATGAAACCTTCTCAATTGAGAAGTAACTGGGTGACCTAATATCTCTGAGCTAGAAAGCACCATATTCGTGTTTAATTTAGAAACCTTGTTGTAAAGGATCTCTATTGTACTAGTATTAATAGACCTTCACGCCGTTCTGTAGCTACTGTATTTTGAAGCATTCTTGCTGAAAATATAATTTTAGCAACAATAACTTACAAGTTTCCTTCATCTTGACTGTTTATAGTTCCTTAAAACTTTTGATTGTTATTAAAAGGCCGCACTCGACTGAACGTCCTGTCAGAAAAACGCCCTGAGAAACTTCTTCAAATTATGATTTGAGTATTCAAAGCAAAAACGAAGTTTAAATTAAACTATAAATAGGGAAGCAAGTGTTTACTTAAGCAAATATCCTGCATAATGGTGTTTTCTCAACAAATTGATAAATGATCTCTTCTCATTTTTATCGTGTCTTTGTATTTAAGCGAAAGAACAAAACGTAGTTTAGTTAATTGAAAACCAAAGTCTGAAATTACAAATTAAAAATTAACTTGAAGAATATCCAAAGTTTTACTAAGTCTTCTTTTCAATTCTATTATTTAGACAACAGCAAGTTCTCAAACTTTTTTTTTAATGTGCTCCCATTTGTAACTGTAAGTCTTCCATTAAAGCGTTTCCCGTCCGGGTTACAGAACTTTCAGATTTTTTCCCTAAAACTCGCACATATTCATCGTCGTCAAAAGTTAAAAGAAAGTCATTTTAAACAATGAACAAGATTCCTCATCCCACGGGCATTAAGGGAACCATTACCGACAAAGGTGAATTCAAACCGCGGTTTTAAATCCTCGGTGTATTTCCCCGCTAAATTGCTGTACTTACGTGCGTTTCCATATCTGTTCAACTCTTGGAAGTTGTGAACTTCGGTCGTATGGCTCGCCTCGAACTTGGAAGACCCTCGGTAATTACTCTTGTAGTTGTCGAGACACGTACGGCCACAGTTCCTTTGTAAACCGCAAGGTAATGACTGCAGCGATTGCACTTTTTTGCGGCGGGGTTATTTTTAACGTCTTCGAGACGCAGAAAAAATAAGCACTAACGCTCTTTTCCCTTTCTTGCTCTTAGCATCCGTAGCCATCAACGTCAATTTAATACTTTATTTATCTAAAAAGCTATGAAAAAATCCGCCCCTTCCTGATGAAAGAGTTTCAAAGCGAGCTATTTTCAGTGTGATCGGCTTACATCTGCACGGAAGAGGACTTCGAGAACAGCGAAGTTGTTTACTGTTAGGCTGACTAACGTGTTTTATTTCTACTTAGATGTGATAGGTTCTTAGGAGATTTAGTCACGAAGCTCCAATAAGGGTTGCAAGGGTTTTCAAAGGCAAACATTTACTACTGGCATCAAACGGGTAAGTAGTATTTTACTGGATAACAAGCGAATTGAACTTGATTTAAAGGCACTTAATAGTTAAAAATTTAAACTCCAAGTTACACTTTTAATACGAATTTTACATATTTTAAATTTCAGCGAATTTTACGCATCATCTAGTATCCTTATACAAAATATTGATTGAGTGAAGCCATCATTTATCATCACACCTTGATATAGATTTTACGACATCCTTCTCAAAAATGCAAGATGGACTGTTTTTAAAGCACTTGTGATATTTCCCTGAAGATTTGAAAACAACATTATATGCGCTGAAAGGAATTTAAGTTCATACAAATCGGGTGTATTGTATAAGAATGTCTATCAGGAACGATCTTGGAAGAGTGAAACCCTTTCTTCTAATAAACATTGTTAACTGAGCATTATTAATGAATGGTTGCATGCAAAGGTATCGTTAATACCAAGAAAACTTTAACTTATGTACTACGGTGCGGCGCTGGAAGGAACAGTTTACGAAGTTTTCGTTTATGAAGACGTAATGCGTAAAATAAATATGCGAAATTATAGATATCTAGATATATCTAGACAGTTTTCATGTTTGAGATGTGATATTTGCGGAATTATTGTCAACAGTGTGGGGATAAATACACTAAATGTTAAAAGCTTAAAATGGTATTATTTATTTTCTTCACTGAAGCGTTTCGATGTATATACCTAAATTATCCTTAACAAAATTATACTATTACGCTTGAAGAATTTTAACTATGCAATTCAACTCCATTTTAGCAGAAGAATCAATGGATACGTAACATCCTTACCAAACAGGTGCCTAAGCTTAAAGTGGAATAAATCAGCAAAAGTGTATGTCAAGTAAAAAACGTTAAAGTTAGGTAGGCGGAGACACCTACGCCGAGTCGCGTCGATCGGGTCGATTTGGCTGTGTTATGGTCGCCCACATTCACAGGTATTGAACCATTTTTTAATTAGCAAAATGCGTTTTGGATAAACAAGAGGTAGGTAAATCATTATTGGGAAATAAACAAAAATCGAAAACAATTCAGTACACAAGGGCGGAAAAAACATTTGTGTGCAAACCAATGGACAACGACGTGCAATTGAATTGATTGAAATAAGTGATGTGAATCATAAATAAAACAGTGTACGCCAAAACAATTTTTTATGCTTAGCTAAAGTATAAAAATCTATAAATTATACAAAAGCAAAAATTAAAAACTTCAAAGAGTATTCCTTGAAAATTTGTTTGCCAGACTGGACGACACTATTACGTAAAAAATTGAATTTTCACTCTGCAGTACTCTAATATTGTAATAATGTAGTATGTTGTTTTATAAACCATTCGCAAACAATTTCATTAAAAAGATTATCATAAAAATGCAGATAACCGAAGGGCAATAACAAAAGTTTTCTTCCGCCAATTTTTGTTATTATAAAGTGCGAGATATCTCATCATTATTTTTTTATGAATTAGTCTTTAATATGCTTAACTGTAATCTTCGGTGTAAGACCGCAACCACATTATTTATGCAAACAACTGTAGAAACCTAATGGCTATTGGAGCCAATTATATAAAATTATTAAATAAGAAATCATAATACATAACCACCTTTTGTTAAATGCAATCTTTTGCGTAAGAAATAAAAACGCTTAGTTCAAAGTAAAGCTACAGCTGCATTATAACATATAGATAACAAAATGTTAAGTAAGAAGAATTTACTTGGCAAGATAAAATGTAATAATGCGACAGTTTATAATAAGTTACGAAACATTGAACAACAAAAATTGTAAACTCCTTTTTGTATTATTTTGAGAAAATAAATTTTCTTTAAAATCAATACGAATCGAAACAAAATTGGCGCAGTCTTGTGGATGGACGCCGTTTTGACCAAAAATCGGCAATTCGTGCATTTCAATGCTTAAGCGTTCACCGGACCACCGAAAAACACAGTGAAATCCTAAGACAAGCATCGCCGACGGTTCACAGTCGCAGCTCGCACCGGAACAAGCATCGTCCAGCAGCTCGACACCCCGACGAAAGGAAAGGAGAAGAAAAACGAAAAAACGGAAGAAAAACGAAAAGAAAACAATGAAAACAACAATTTTATTAAAAGAAAACTAACATTTAGTTACAACAAAATAAAACTTGCATGATAGCTTGTAAGTTAGGAAAATAAAGCTTAAAGCAAAAAACAAATATTTAAAAACACAAAATAAAATTAACCTCAATTGACGCGGTGTATTACTCATGCTAAGATGGTTGGAGTACGCAATAACTGTTTAGTATAATAGTATGCTGCAACGATTGCAAAGAAACCCTTAAAATATTTTAAAAAATCATTACTCCCCGATTTTAACAAACTAAAATAACCCAGCAAATAAAAATAAATAACATCAAAATAAAAATCGTATGCAAGAAGACAATCTAGCAAATTTATTAGGAAGTTTAAATTTAGAAGACGATAATATTAGAGAAATGGCACAACAACAACAGCAGGCTTTCCACCTGGAATATTTAAAAATTGTACCAGAGTTCGATGGCACTCCGCATAAACTATCAGAATATGTACGCTCAGCAGAAGTTATAACAAGTCAATTTCTGGCAAATAACGCAGATCCATTTGTCAATAATTTCATTTTATCAGCGTTAAGAACAAAGTTAGTCGGAAGGGCATTATTAGTCACCAGTGGAAGAGAAATTACAACATGGAACGAGTTAAAACAACTTCTACGAAGATCTTTTGCAGACCAGAGATCCGAAAGTTCCTTACTAAGAGATTTGATGTTACTAAAACAAAGAAACGAAACGGCTCAAGAATTTTTCGAAATTTGCCAACAAATTCGAAGTTTATTATATTCAAATATCCAATTAAACGAACAGAATGAAGCTACGAGAAGAGTTAAGAAAACCCAATATGACGAATTAACTTTAAAAGCTTATGTAAGTGGATTAAAAGAACCCTTGGGCAGCTTTTTAAGAAGTATGCGTCCTGAAACTCTAGAAGATGCTATAAAGTACGTAATTGAGGAAGAAAACGTTCTTTACAGTAGAAGACACGACTCTGACTTTCAAAGAAAATCTAGCAATCATCTACAAAAGAAACAACCTGGTTTAAGAATGAATAGCAACATCGCAAGAAATGTCTCGCCTCAACCCAACACCAATTACCAGAGAACAAACTTTCTAGCATTTCAATCTAACTTCCCAAACAATGTTAGACCAATGTCGTTTCCCGCTGATAGGAATAATCAATTTAGAAGACCAGTAAACCATCCGAATCTAGTGACAAGAAATGCATTTGCACCTCAAAACAGACCACAACCACGTCCCACACCAATGGACACCTCTTCAGGAAATACAAGAAGAACAGTACAGCCACCACAAAGATCAAATATACAAAGACCAATTCAAAGAACCCAGTACATCAGGCAGTCAAATCAGCCAAGAAATTTTGTATCTGAAGAGCTTTATTACCAGGAAGACCCTGAGGAAGTAGCAGAAGAATATTACGACAACCATGACAATCAAGAATATGTACAAGATTATTTAGAACCTGAAGAACCTGAGGAATACGAAGAGGAACCACAAAATTTTTCTATAATTACGAACCCCAACAATACTACTTAGCGAATGAAAGTTTTCAACTATCGGAAGACCACTTTAAAGACGACTCACAGCTTATGTTAATAAACACTCAAAGATCATCGAATTTACCCTGCATTTATATACCACAAATGAAAGGAAACTTCTTAATTGATACTGGAGCTTCCAAAAGCTTAGTGAAACCAGAAATCGCATATAAATATTTTCCAGAACTAATTGAAGAAGAACATTTTCAAATTCAAACCGCCCATCAAATTTCATCGCACAACGAAGTCGCAACTATTCAGTTACCCAACATATTTAACCAACGAAGATCATAAATTTCATTTATTCAACTTTGATCCCAAATATGACGGATTGATTGGAACAGATTTGTTGAAGAAATTAAAAGCAACCGTAAATTTCACGAAAAAACCTATTAGAAACAGAAACAACCAAAATTCCACTGTACTCTATTGAAGACGCAAACACAAATCTAAATTATCACATCACAGTTGAACATAGAACCGAAAAGATAATCAAAATTCCCGTAAGCAAGAATGTTAAAGAAGGAATAATTGAACATCAGAAATTCAATCAGCACGTCCAAATGCCCGCATCTTATGTATCAGTAAAGAATTATTATGCAACTACTACCATCACTAACACCAGCGAAGAAGAAGTAACACTTATTTTAAATAAACCAATACAAATTGAGTTAGTAGAAGAAAACCCAACAGTTGAACAACTAAATTATCAATCAGAACCTTCAGAAGATTCACCAAAACCATCCAACATCAGAAAACTTCAAAGACAAAATTTGCAAAAATTACGTTTGGAACATTTAAACGAAGAAGAAAAAACTTTAATTAGTAACTTATGCGAAGAATACCGAAATATATTTTATTGTGAAGACATCCCTTTAACGTTTACGAGTAAAACAAAGCACCAAATCAGAACATCCGATAACGTCCCAATTTATACGAAGAATTATCGATATCCACAAGGGCATAAACAAGAAGTAAGAACACAAATACAAAAAATGTTAAACGACGGAATCATAAGACCAAGTACATCACCATGGAGCTCACCACTTTGGGTAGTACCAAAGAAAGTTGCCGCATCAGGCAAGCAAAAGTGGAGAATAGTGATAGATTATCGAAAATTAAATTCAAAAACGATAGATGATAAATATCCACTCCCCAA
>VTPC01007761.1:0-14066 GCA_011009095.1 Ignelater luminosus
ACATTAGAGGTGGCGTGCAGGTGTTTCAATAGAAGCTACTGTATACTAGGTAGTTAAAAAACTGGAAAAGACCACAAATCAAAAGTAGCTGGTAGTGAAGAATCTTCTAGCTATGGAAGGGGACGTATACTTAAAAACATCTGTTGCAGATGGATTATGCCTACGCTCAAAGGCAAAATAATACAATCGACCATAGTGGTGTAAGAATATGCAGAGTGACGGAAGGATGTCAGCAGATTTACTGCAGGATCTTGTTGTTGACAAACTGCTGTGAAAAGGATTTTAAAGCATAAGCTATGCTGATAATACAACCATCACAGTAGAGGGTAAATTCATAATTACGATCAGGAAAGTGGTAGTCTCTCAATCAACTCCCCAGAAAAACAACAATAGTCTCCTTCACCAATAACTTTGTATACTGAAGGACTGGCAACGTCGAGGAAGGTTAGGTATCTTGAAGTAATCCTGGACTTCGAGCTAGAGTGGAACCAACACATTGCAATTTTTGTGGCAGTGTGATCAGCGTTAGTATGTATAACCTTGGTATGGTGGCCCAAGGCGAGAGCAAACAAATAACAAAGTCGAACTAGCCAAAACATTCGAGAATTAACTTGTTTGGAAATAACAGGAGCCATGAGAATGACTTCCACAGTAACCATAGAGCTCTTTCTCCAAAACAGAGGTAGTCTGAAAATAACAGGAAGTGATAGGAAACTCTGTCTTTAACACGAGATTAGACTGCCATCATTTGTTACATAAAACCGAAAATAGAATCCCGGTTCTCTCCAGGAAAATATTTCACAGCAAATAAACGTATTTACATATACACATGAAAGCGATTCAGAGGGCCAAAGTGACTTATGGTAGAACGCTTTAGCGCACTACATATTCTGGCAAATCAAAATACAGTTACACTGATTTGGGCACCAGAGCGTAGTGGTCACGAAGGCACAAAGAAGCCGATCGTCTAGCTAAACTGAGATTAGAAAACCTATTTCTTAGATCAGAGCCGGCTCTAGGAATACCTATGTGTTTTCTCAAGTAAACTAGGAACACATAAATAAAAGAGAAACAAAATACTACAAGTAGGACATGGCAAGCATCAAAAAAGAAAGCTGAGAAACTCCGTGCAATGAGTAAAACTCAGTTAAAAGCTACAATAGTTAGTCAAAGGTTACTTACTGAAAGAAATTCCTTTTATAATATAAAACTGTTCAGTGGTGACCTGGACTATGAATTATTTAGAAAAGATACTAAAACAGTGCAACATATTCTATGCCACGTTCAAGATAAAAACTATCTGGATTTGACGCGATGGAACTAAAAGACTTTAATTTTTTCTTAGCACTCTTCTTGAGAGCACAGGGTTGCTTGAGTAAACACAATAAGCCTTCTTGGGTGCAGTATATCTGGTTACTAAAGACAGTTCCTAAAGTCAATTATTATTATGAAAAGCTATAAAATCCGTTAGCGGTCTGTCTATTTGAATCAAATATTGTCCTTTAGACAAAAAGCAAGATTGCCGTAAAATAATAAACTGTGGAAAGTTTTAGTTATAAATGTTATAGAAATGTTCGCATGTTTCGAAATGACTTCAAAATAAAAAATCTTTCAGAAAACGTGTGTAGCTTGAGCGTTCAATCTTTTTGTAATCGTTAAGGAAATCAGAAACGAAATGGATTTTAAAGAAGTGGATTTCAAGTAATACTAAAAAAACTTATGAAGCGTTACCGCGATTGCCGCCCTTTTTAAATTGTCTAAATTAAACTGATTATAAATCTTGAGAAAATCTCGACCCAGTATTTTAATGCAATACCCAATATGATATTATCAGAGTAAATTATTTTTTCACGTAAAAATTGCAATAATTAATTTCCTATCTGTAAAACTGATTATGACTTACCTACTATGTAATTGAAATTACTACAAATAAATTTAACATTTATAATTAATTAGATCTTGTAATTATTAAATTAAGAAATGGATTTTCTGTAATGTCTAGAAATTTAATAGAAAAAAATGTTTCTGATTAAACAAGTTAATTGACTCAATTTGTTAAGTGTTTTACTAAAGACACTGGACTCATTTATTTTACCCTCAGTATTAACCTGTCGCTTAAGAAACGCCTTGCAACTTCCTGTAGTGTCTTTTATCCTTTAATTGTCCTATCAAGTAGAGCAAAAACATTTATTTTTTTTTTGTTAATGTAGTAAAGAAGATAATCTATTTGAGGGTTTTAAAGCTAAGGGGAAAAATACTAACACCCTGTACAATGATAAATAGTAGTTAAAAACGAACTACGTATTTAGAAAAATCCTCAAAGAGGCATTTTGATTGCCCAGGGAGATTTAAATTTTTAGTACTACTCTCGGAAATATGTGCAAAAGGAAAACAAAAATGATGCGCGCTGTTGTAGGGAATATTGGCATTTTATGTAAAGAACCAAAAGCGAGAGCTAAATTGAATCTGAAATCTTAATCAAGCGTTCGAAATATGCAGGGTTAATCAATAAATTAGGAGCTCCGGCTCTTGAAAGAGATAAGGAAGCCGTTTCGTTATATTATTCCTTCGGTTTTTCCTTTTTAAATTCTAAACATAAACAAAAAAATGATTTCAACTTTTTTTAATGTTTATGTTTCAATGAATAATTTATTAAAGAATAAGAAGTAATATTTTTATAAAATATAACTTGGTTGTGGTTGGGTTTTTTAGATACCTAAGTAATAAATGAAAAAAGGTATAGACATCTTTGTAAAAAACAAAAATTACATCTACAATATAAAAAGTCTTTGGTAAGCCGTATAGTTTTATCAAGTGTTTACAAGAAATATCTTTAAAGATAGGGCAGATTGAAAACATGTTTATTGATCCTTTTTGATACCTTCTGACTTTTACAGCATTTTATCGTTGCCTGTCAAAAATGTACAGCGCAACTGAAAGAAAGTAACAACAACGTAGGAAAATATTAACTACTTTGGACATTTTCACCCACAGTTCTTACAATTCTTAATGTTAGAAAAATCGCCGCATTTAACTAATTAATAAATAAATAGTTTGACTAAAGACAGTTTTTGTCTTATAATATTGAGATAGAGTTAACAGTTACAGCCGAATAGACTACTAATGAAAGTATTTTTAAAAGGAAGGAAAAATTCAAAAACACTTACGTATGGTCGAATTTGCGGTACTCCGTAGAGACTTGGACTCTGTAACAATAAAATAATGTTAGTTTTTAGGTTCAGTACAAACAAAACAATGTCGATGAAGCCAGGATTGGTAAAAGTTGGATCCGCTTTTTCTATGTAGCTATCAAGAATTACTGAAAACTTTCGAAAAATAATGATCAACAACGTCGTCATAGATATGTCACGATGCGCGATGCACATAGGACCTCTAGCTTTTAGAAGTGCAGCTGACTATGCTAATAAGAACTTTTTATTTTAATGGAAGAAGATTTAGACTGATGAACGAAAAACCAATAGCAGTTAACCGCCGGTGGCCAGGTAAAGAACAGAAGCTAAACCAGTGATCTGTTGCCGAGTAGGTGGCCAGATGAAAAGCAAAACCTGATATTGAGTCACCGCAGGTAATCTACTGCAGAGTAAAACCCGCTTTTAGACCCCTACAAATGGCCTAGTAACGGGTAAAATCCGATATTGAGCTGGTCTTCGAGCGCGGAGCAAAGTAGTCGACCCGGAATCATACAGCGCAGTGATGCCCAGTAGGGTGAAAAGTACGAAAACTCGACCAACAAAGCAGTTGGTTTGTTGGTTTGCCTTTTAGGGGGGGGGGCAGACCGAGACCAAATCTTATCCCTATCAGGTACTGAGTTTGGGGCCCCTCAGTCCTGTTACTTTGCATCTTTAAGAAATTCCTCTCCTGGCCGTCACAGCGTGAACTGCGGAGCGCTGTGGTTTTGAAAAAAATCATTTATCCATCATCACCCACTACCCACACCCCGTGCGATACAATTTACCCTCCCGTCTCTTCAGCTTCGTACTCGCTATGTTCCAACGCTTTGCTGTCAACATCATCAATGAAATCAACATCGTCGTGGTCCACCGTCGATTCCATTCGGACACCAGAATCATTCTCAACTATCGCGACGCCAATTCCACAACAGATCAGCCCAACTTCAGAGCAACTTCCAAGCGCCAACTGCCAATGCTCCATCAACTTCACCAACATTAACTCAACAACAACCAGCACAAATGCCATGATTATTGTTGGGCTAAAGAAGGGTCAAAGCAATTGTAGGTCACCACTAGTGACCAGGTGGAAAACAGAATCTGATTTCGAGTCGGTGTATTGTTGCAGAGGAAAATCTGACTGTGAGTCACCGCAGGTAAAGCTCGATTTTGTGCAGCTGCAGCTGATCTGGTGAAAGGCAAAGTCCGATATTGGGCTACCACTGGTGGCTTGAAAAAGTGCAAAGATCAAATTTAGGCTATCGTAGGTGGACTAATGAAGAAAAAAGCAATAGTAGGTCACCGCTGGTAACCAGTTGCAGGGCACAACCTGATTTTGCCGGTGGACTATTGCAAAGTAAAATGAATCACCGCAGGCAGCCACGTGGAAGAGAAAACCTGATTTTGAGTCAAATTCGAGCAGCTGTAGGTGACTTGATGAAAGGTAAAGTTCGATATTGAGCTAGCGCTGCTAACTTGGTAAAGTGTAAACTTTAAAAGTAGGCTACCGCTACTAGCTTGCTTCAGGGTAAAACTCGATTTTAGGCCTTTGCAAATTTCCTGGTAAAGAGCAAAGATTTAATTTAGTCCACCGCAGGTTGTCTGTTGCTGAGTAAACTCACTTGTTGGTCGTTACAGCTGACCTAGTTAAGGACAATTCCAATATTGGAGTATCACTAGTGGCTTGATAAAAAGCAAAGAAATAGTTTGGGATATCTCTGCTGGGCTAGTAAAGGGCAGAGCAATAGTTGATCACCACTTGCGACCAGGTAGAGGGAAAGCCAATAGAAGGTCACCGCCAATGATGAGATGGAAGACAAAGCTTGATTTTGAGTCGGTGGACTGTGACTTGTTTGAGTGAAACGCGACTGTGAGTAACCGCAGGTGGCCAAGTAGAAGGAAAGAACATTATCTTGAGCCACCACATGTTGCCTACTGCAGGGCAAAACTCAATCTTGGGCCGCTATAGCTGACCTGGTATAACGCAGTGTTCTATATTAGGTTACCGCTGGTGGCTCAGTAAAGTGTAAAGATCAAATGCTGAGTTGAGCTAGTGAAGAAAAAACCAATAGTGGGTTAGCATCGGTGACCAGGTGAAAGACAGAGCCTGATTTCGAGCCTGTAGACTCTTGCAAACTAAATCCTGATTGTGAGTCACTGCGGGTATCCAATGGAAAACAAAACCTGATCTTGAGTTACCGTAGGTTGTCCGCTGCAGGGTAAAACCCAATTTTAGACCGCTGTAAGCCACCTGGTTTGTTATTGAGCTACCGCTGGCGGTTTGGTAAAGTATAAAAATCAAATTTAAGCTATCGCAGTTAGGCTAGTCAAGGGCAAACCAATAGTAGATCACTGCTGGTGACCAAGTAGAAGAACAAGCCTAATCTTGAGTCACCGCAGGTTGCCTGCTGCAGGGTAAACTCAGTTGTTGGCCGCTACAGCTGACCTGGTTAAAGACAATTCCAATATTGGGGTACCGCTGGTAGCTTGATAAAGTGCAAAGATCAATAAAGATATTTTCAAACAGGAAACAAAGTTGTGCTCAACTTATAGTGGGAATCATATGATCATAAATAAAGGAAAAACGTCCAAAAGATGCATATTGTCTTTCCACAAATAGAAATTCGTGCAAGTATTGACTAACATACCTCCAAACGATCGTTTCGTCCTTGTTTTTACTTATCACTGGAGGGTAATGAGAGTTAATGCTTGCCCGCTTCATACTGGTTATATACTAAACAAAAATAACATTAACAGCATGAAAATATTAAGGTGCCATCTAATTGCAACGCCTAAAATAGAACGGCTGACCCGACATGTCGATTCGTTTAATAAAAATATTTCCAAACAGGAAACAAAGTTGTGCTCGACTTATAGTGGGAATTATATGATCATAAATAAAGGAAAGTATGTTAGTCAATACTTGCACGAATTTTTATTTGTGGGAAGACAATATGCATCTTTTGGACGTTTTTTCCTTTATTTATGCAAAGATCAAATTTGAGCTACTGCTGCGCTGTCGGGCTAGTAAAAGGCAGAGCAATAATTGATCATTGCTTGTGACCAGATGGAGAACAGAACCTGATTGTGAACCGACTGACTCTTGCAAAGTAAAACCTGACTGTGAGTCACCGCAGGTGGCTTCAGGATAAAACTCGATCTTAGACCTTTGCGGATCTCCTGATAAAGAGCAAAGATTTAATTTAGTCTACCGCAGGTAGCCTGTTGCTGGGTAAACTCAGCTGTTAGTCGTTTCAGCTGACCTGGTTAAGGACAATTCCAATATTGGAGTATCGGTGATAACTTGATAAAGTGCAAAGATCTAGTTTGGGCTACCGCTGTTAGGCTAGTAAAGGGTACAGCAATAATTGATCACCACTTGCGACCAGGTGGAGGACAGAACCTGATTTTGAGCCGATTGACTCTTGCAAAGTAAAACCTGACTATGCGTCACTACAGGTGGCATGATGGAAAGCAAAACCGCAGATAGCTGGCTGCAGGGTAAAACTCGATTTTAGGTCTCTGCAGATCTTTTGGTAAAAGGCAAAGATTTGATTTAGTCCACCGCAGGTTGCCCGGTGAAAGGCAGCATTTGACTCCGCAGTTGGCCTGCTGCAGGACACAGTCAATAGTTGGCCACCGCTCTCTGGTGGCGTAGTGGATAAAGCCTGGTTTTAAATTAACGCAGGTGTAATGGTGCAAGGTAACGCTTGACTTGCACTGGGGCCTTGCACAGACCGATATCTCGAGGCCCGATCTGACCCACTGATCGGCCCGACAGGCCAGAAGAGCCCGAGAAGCCCGAACGATCCGATAGAGAAGCTCGAAGGGTCAGGAGGTCTACAAAGCTCGACCGCAAGAACAGCCAGAACAGTCCAAAAGACCCAACAGGCCCGAACGGCCAAGAAGTCAAAAAGGCTCGACAGGCCTAAGAAGTCTAAATAGCCCAACAGATCCGAAAAGCCCGATGGGCCAAGAAGTTCAAAAAGCTTGACAGACCCGAACGGTCTGACAGACACGTACGGCCCGAGAGGCCCAAGAAGTCCGAACAGTGCAACAGACCTAAGAAGCCCGACAGGTTCGAGAAGTTTAAACAGTACAACGGCTCTGAGAAGCTCGAAGGGCCTAAAAGTACAAAAAGCTCAACAGGACCCAACGACCTGACAGACTCGTATGATTCGGCAGACCCGTATGGCAGACTCCAACAGTTCGACGGGCCCGAAAAGACTAAACAGTCCTATTGGCCGATAAATTTTTAAACTGAGATCCAGTCCGACTCGAACCCGAGCTTTGACCCGGGCCGCGCAAAGTCCCGACTAGAAGATTCGGGCCTTGCAGCCCGCATCTTGTAACATTACAGATGGCCCGGTAAAAGATAAAAATATTTGGGTGGCCCGGTAAAGATCAAAGCTCAATTTTATCTTGGGTCATTGCAAAATATCCCAATATTGTACGCTACTGCAGGTGAGCAAGAAAATGGCAATTCTGGTGTAGGACAAAGCTGAATAAGTTGATTTCTTTTATAACTGGGGTGCACTGAGAAGCTTGATAACTACCAAATTACAAATTTCGAATACCATTTACTCGTCTTTTTGAACTGATTGTATTTACTTTTCTAATCAATTTGTCTGTTAGATTGCACCCGATGGTGAAGAAGTTTTCTAATGTTTCACGCCTGGTCAAAAGTCTAAAAATTTAATTTGTAGTGTTCGCTCCGCCCGTCATAGTTAATCAGTCGTTAATGATGCAGAAATCTTCTAGAAATAGCTAAAAGTAGGTAAAGAAAAATAAAAGTTTTACTGAAATCTAATTATTCATCAGAATACTTTTACTGCCTTTTTGAGCTTGTTTAGTTCTCATTCCTATTTTTATAACAAGATTCTTCTTCTTCTTTATCTTTATTAATTTATAAATTGTTTCTTTAAAATAGTGTTTTGTTGATTTCAATCTTTATTCTTTTTAAGTTTAGAAAAATTCAGTTTATTATTAAATTTTGAAATAAAGAAAGAAAAGGTTTGAGCAAAACCATAATATTTGATTTTGTCAATAAAAATATAAAGCAAGTGCAGAACGAGGTTATATTTCTACCAAAGCGTCTCCTATGAAATGGGGCACTTTTTTTAACCTTACTATACTGATTTGATGGTTACGGTTCAAATAACAGCAGTCTCTAGCGACAACATGAGCATAAAAATTCAAACATAAACTAGAAAGCTACAAAGACCGAAAAAAAATTCTAGAAAGATTGCATAACAAACAAGATCCTTTTCTCTAAAAAATAAATAAATCAAAAGATTCTAAAAATCACGCACACGTCATTTACAAAGTGGATTTTTTCAGAATTATTATAATTCCGATGAATTATAGAAAAATCAATAACCATTTATACTTTTTCAGTTTTTTAAGTCCTACTTTTTTATTAATCGTCATACAATTTATTTACAATAAAAAGGCAGGAAGCTGTTTAGTTGAATACAAGGTATTCTTTGGAGAGTTCAGGGTTATTTCGCAACACATAGCAACTAAAGCGAACTAATTTAGCGGAAAAATTGCGGCAATATTATGGTTTCCTGGGCGAAGCTCTTCGAATCCTGAAGTAGCTGAGCGTAGTCATTACGAAATTCTAAGGGTTTTTCGTTGTGTTTCAGAGCGTTTCATGTGGTAACCGTTTCAATACATTTTCTTTTCTTAACTTTAATAAATGAGTAGTTTAATAAATTATTAAACGTGCTTCCAGCTTTGTTTTAATTGATACCTCCCTGTTTGTAAATTTCTTCCCTCTTGTGTATACAACGCACCTTTTCAAAAAGTATCCTATGATAAAATGAAAACGACTTTAATTTTGTTTAACGTGTAAAATTACCTGAACTTTGAAGTATGGCTTGACGTATTAAGTTAAAAGACAAAAGTTTATTTAATGATACTTTTAACGCCCACACTTTTTTTCCATCAAAAGGCATGCGAAAAGTAGGAGCTAAAAATACAAGTAAAGGATGATGTTACAAATTGATAGTGATGTTAATCATACTTTTATTTTTACAGGATCGTTGTTATTATAATAAGAATTCTGATATGCTTTTCTTTGTAGTTAATTTACAAAAATGTGGCGTTTAAGAAATAGCAGCATTTATGAATAAAAACAAGACTGAGATAAATATCCCATCAGAAGTGAAAAAATCGGAATGTGCTTAATTTACCAGTTTCGTCTTTTGTTCCTTTGAAGTAGGTATTTGTGCTAAAATTAGAAAGCCATTAAATACATTCAAGGTTACATGAGAGCTGTACGTAACGTTATATTATAGATTAATTAAAATTGAAATTAAACTAAATTAAGTAAGATGAGCTTATGATCTTTTCGCACTTAACAAGAATAAAAGAAATTAATTTATAGGTCATAGACAATGAATAAAAGATATGCAAGAAGACGATAATATATTCAATAATAAAACTTGTTCAATTCTAAATGGTGTTAACATGCTTTAGATATGAGATATAACGGCATAACCTTGCAACCGATAAGAAATCTAAACAGGTATGCATGTACTTAGATGATTAAATTCTTCTTTATGAGTAATTTGATTAATCGATATTAAAATATTAAAAGAGATCTCCAATTAAAAAGATTTTAAACGCATGTGTTCCCTTAAAAAGCGAATTTCACAAATGAATCTTTGTTAAACTGAGACGACAAGCGCAAAACTTAATAATAAAGTCATTTCATTGATGCACTGCGCTCTAATAAACAAGGTACAATTACCCCACAAGCGGTCGTATTCATGCGAGTTCACGTGAAGAATCAGAGGCGCTAGATAGAATATAAAATAATAATAAAGTTCAATTTTGGCTAAATACAGCCACTTTGCAATGATAATAAATTTTGTACTAACTGGTATCGAGTTGCTTCGCTACGTAAAAAACTTCAATAATGTAAAAGCATTAATTAACACTTGTAAATTTAACCTCACTATTTATGCTCTACAATATTTAAACTTTATTTAGTTTTGATATGTCCCTAGACTAATTATACCGTGTCAAAAGTCAAAACTGAGCCTCCTTGGCTGGTGGTCAGATAATCGAGCGCTCGGGGAAGTGAGAAGGCTCTTATCCTTTGGGCGCAAAAACCAAACAAACCTACAGAGGAATTCTCGGGTTTGCGAAAAAGAGTAGTTAGCTTATTCAAACAATGTTAGAAGGTGTCTCCATTCCACATATCGGTGTTTTAATTAAAATTTATTCCTGCAGGAAACCATCAACCTTCTTCAAAGAAAAGGATCTGAACATCAGTAGCAATTCAGAATGGTTAGCCTTCTATAGAAAACTTAACAAAAAACAAGCAGACGGTTGCGGAGGAATCAATTTGAACAAATACGATGTATAAAAACCAAAATAACAGGCCTGAAAATATAAAATAAGTAGAATCTGGTAAAAACATGATTAAATAAGGATAACCTGGAAATCTGGAGCGGTGCTATTGTAGATGTATTAAAGAGTATGCAATCCAAATTGTAAAAAAGACTCAGAGTTTATAGCTGTAGAAAAGTAAACACGTAGAATAAGTGATCAGAAAATTCAATAGATTGAGGAAGTTCAATGTGGAATCAAAAAGATTGGCTAAAGCGTTTCTCTTTTTTAATTCTCTTGAGAAGAGATGACGTGGCCGCCAGCGACAACCACCGATTAACTCTCAAAACAGACCGAGCTGCTCCCTTCGCTAACCATTTTTAGAAAACTAAGATATATGTACGCTTTGAGATGACCATTACAATGGATCGCCTTTGGAGGCCTACATTCGGATCCTGCTTTTCATTAGCTTCTTAAGAGAAGCTACAATCTCCAACAAGACACATATGTGGCCCACAAGTAGGCTTCTCTACAGAACTAAAATCGAATACAGGCTGGGTTGCGCTTTACCATGCTTGTCTGGTACAGGACAGTAGGGTGCAAAAATTTGAGTTTCCCTCAGAGTCCACTAAATTCTGAAGGCGGTGCCCTCAGGCAGAGTAGACTTGGCTTTATGTTGCTTTCAGACTCTTGTTTAAATGTTACAAGCCTTGTTTAACACATATTGAAGTGAATGATCATGACTAGGTCAAACTTGAAATCTACTCAAGCATGCTTTAATGTTTTATAGTTGAGACTTAACTCGAAAATATAACCTCGTGCTTACTTGGTGTGTGCTAATACTCAAGGTAAAACAACAAGTTACCATAGAATGATAATGCCCGGTCCTGTAGCTGATTTCCTAGCATAATACCTAGACCTTAACAAGTATCAGTAGCTAACGTAGGTGCAGGTGAACCTTGGTAATTCTAGTGGCAGCATTGAAAAGTCTAATCTACCGAAGAATCTCCGATAGTGATAACACCCTACCCTCTTCTCATTACCATAACGTATTTGCAGTGGTCTAAGAGACAAAACGTAAATTAGTTACTTATGTCTTCTTTTATGTAAGCCACAAAGGTTTGTATTAACTGTATACGAGTTGTAAGCAAAATTAGCTCAAATTATGGTCTTTACTAAGAGTAAAAGAGAGTAATGACTGCTATAAAGTAAATATAGGGTCCTCTTCACACAGGTACGGAATCGCTTATAGCAGTGTTGGCGATTGTTGGTTCGTGATTAATACTGACTGGTTGAAACTGTAAAAAATTTTTGAGCTGATAAGAATTCTCTCTTCTTCTATAAGAAACTAAACTAAATCATAGTTGGCATGCAAATACAATCTCCAAGTCATTAAAAATCCCAGCTTAAGATCGCAATTACCTCTAGCAAAGTTTTTATGTAATGTAAGAAAAAAACTTACAAAATAAAGTATGACCAGGTCGTGCATTGTGTGTACAGTAAAACAACCTAATAAATAAAGAAAGATTAAAGACTTAAAGAGCGCTAGTCTCATTCAGCCAGTTATATCCTCCAAAATGTCAGTGGTAAAAAGAGATGTCTTCAAATCAAGCTGAAACTTGATTTCAAAACATGCTAAAGGTAGTCCATTTGCCAATAATGTGGTAAATGTATATTGTGATACTCGCAAGATGAAACAAAACTAATTACCCTAAGCGTGCGCTCACCTTGAAAACCAGAAGCTCTAGATAAATGTGCATAAATTCAAATGAAAAAATAAATTTAATTTAGCTAAGTACGGTTACTTTACATTCTTTTAAATTAAAATTACGCTATATAAACAAATGTTTTGCAGTTCTAACTAGATTCAAAACATTGTCAAAGTAAATTCAGTAAAGGAAATTTTGCAATTTGACATTGGAAATAAAACGACGTTCGAAAAATTCCATAATGCTAAAATCAATGTCGGCTAATTTATTTCATCAAAAGTTAAAAAAGTTACTTCTTTTGACGTCTTAGAATACAGCAATTCTATTGTCCTATTAACACGTACATATCTTAGAAAAGCTTCTACAATTCTACATATTAAGGCAGCAATTTTCTATAAGAAATTATCTGTAAGACTTGACAGATATGCAGAATGAAAAATTGTTTCATCATTTCACTTCCTGTGCTGATTCTGAATCAAGTAATACAAGCTGTTGGTCTTTACATTTTTTATTTTGTTTTTATTTTGGTTAAGTCCAATAACCACAGTAATATCGAAGAACAAAAACAGAAAATCGAACAAAAAGTAAAAATAAAATGAAAGTAAATCAACAAAACACAAAATTTAATTTTTTGAATAAGACAAATCATTTTTTGAAAAGTTTTTGATATTTTTATTTTGTCAGACAGGTAACAACCACGACTCTGCTGGTACACTTGTTCATATGACAAAATTTCTGAATACTTCTGCGCATAATTGCGGCGGAATTTTTATTGACGGGTCCAATCTCATCATTAAGCTAAGGGTTCTTGTTGGCTTGTTGAGGTAGGCCCGAGACTTTACAAAATTCTAGAAAAGTCGCACACTCTCACATCGCACAGTCTAATCTAATCGCCTAAAACGATATGGTAAGGAACTGGCTCTTGCAGCAACTTCATTTGTTCCGCGCGATGCGACAAGTTGCACCGTCTTGCTGAATCCACGTGTGCTCTAGTTCTATACTGTCTATTTCAGGCCATTCACACTCCATTATCTTGTTGCATAACGTACGCCGTTCACTATCAGTACGTCACTGACAGCATCCTCAAAGAACTGCTGCTCAATAACTTCGCCAGCCAAAGATTTCCACCAAACAGTGGTTTTTGGTGAATACGTTGGCTTCTCATAAATCACTCGAAGATTTTCTGCGTCCCAAATTATCAGTTTTGTTTGGTAAAGTATTCATTAAGTTGAAAATGCGTCTCGCTACTACAGAGCTCTGAATAGGCCGAAATTCCCAGGCACAACTGGAAATAAACCTAACGCGGCCCGAAAAACTCAACCGCCCGACAGGACAAAACGGCCCGATTGATCTGACGTAGCTCCGAAAAACCCGGCCGGATCTAGACCCGAGCTTTAGGCCGGGCCGCCCAAAGACTCAACGAAGAGACTCCTCGCGTCTACAGTACAGTACGAAAATTCTACTCTTTGGTTCAGTATGAAAATAATGCCGGTTCGGGTCAGTACTAAAATAACCCCTATTCGAGACAGTTCGACAATCTTCCGGTGCGTTATCTTGTTGCATAACGTACGCTGTTCACTATCAGTACAATACCGGCTGCATCCTTAAAGAAGTGCGGCTCAATGGCTTCGCCAGCTCAGAATTTTCACCAAACAGTGGTTTGTGGTGAATGCGTTGGCTTCTCATAAATCATTCGAAGATTTTCTGCATCCCAAATCCAACAGTTTGTTTGCTCACGTATTCATTAAGTTAAAAGTGCGTCTCGCCGTTAAAGATAATTTTCTTCATAGAGTCATGCAAAGGTAAAATTTCCAGACTCAACTGGGGA
>VTPC01007762.1:0-24261 GCA_011009095.1 Ignelater luminosus
GAATAAGTTTGACATTGGAAGTTAACAGCTAGCTGCAAAAAGAGCCAAGTTTTCTCAAGCCAAAGTTTACCGTAAATGACGTTTTTAAAAATCACTCTGTATAGCAAGCTATAATCAATTTATACGGTGTGATCAAAAAAGTGTACTTGGTGATTAATTCGTATCATCAAACGTCCCAACATTCGTGTTTGCTAAGCCGCTTGCAGTACCAATCACATATTAAACTCAAAGCTTGGTGATCACTAGCCGATCTTCTCTTTTCTGTTTTAAGAGTTGTATAGTTTTAGGTATTGGTGGTATTCTAATCAACAAGGCTTCAAATTAATTATCTAAGCGACCATGGCGTCATTGTAATAAAAGTTAACACCTGCCCGCTATGACTATCAGTCGGTGCTTAAGAATAACCTTTCTTTGTCCTCTCTTTTAACATAGGAGTTGTATATTTTTAACCATTGATGACGCCATGAAAAAAGTTAGCCCCGCCTTCCCGCAAATACATAAGACCAACTGTTTTTACGTTTTACGTTTTCATTTTTCAATCCACTGTCTGCACGCACTTCCTAAGTGCTAATCATAATTAAACACAATTTGATTGGTGAAAGCTTACCACTGCTTCACAGTATTCGCCTCCATATCTTCCACTGTCATAGAAGGCTAGTGTAACTGCAGCATTATACAAAAGTATCTGAAAATCATCCTCGCCACTACTTTATTGTCAATTAGGTATTCTTTCACAAAGTGCCCCACCGTATCCAGCCCCAATCTGAATCTATCATAATACGCTTTAAAGGGTCCATGTTTAGTAAGTAATTAAAAAAGACTTTTCTTGAAGTCTCATAGCTCGATATCAAAATCGGGACAAAAAGTGAAGAGTGCTGTGCTTTGTACCTCTGTTTTCCATGCTACCTTGCATTCTAGCTTTTCTTACACCATTGATTGATATTTAATTGCACTCCTGGGCTTCCTAACCATGCTCACACTATCTCTTGTTTCAGAGCTTCCTTTGCTGATTCATCTCCTTCTCATTTCCGAAGAGACTAATGTGAGATCTAATCCACTTCTACTTCTAGTAGCAACAAAACTAAATTGTAGTTTTTCAGACTCAGATAGTTGCTACGTTCGACAGTTACAGTTACTACAGCTTTAAGTGCAGCTTCTGAATTCAACCATCTCTAATGACTGCTCTTTTTGGTATTGTTAAGCGCAAGACTGATTGCTTGATGTTCTTCTATGAGTCTCTTCTGCGATGTTAATTTAACTTCCTCGTCCTTCCTATCCTCATTGTCCTCCCTCGAAACGTTCAAAATTTAATCTACTCCAAATAACTGGGTGGGGCAGTTCTCTTCACTCACCTTCTCTTTGCATTCTTCTTTAATCGTATTTCTAAAATATCTGTAACTGCAGCAGCCCTAAATAACTAGGACAACGTTCCAGGTCTATGACGTTTAGGCGCGAGGACGTTTAGAAGCTGACCGTTTGGACGCGAGGACTTTGCTCCCAAACGTCTTGGCTCCCAAAATCCCTGACACGATCCAGAAAGGCTGCATGTTTGCAAGAATTCCCATGACATTTGTTGATATAGTTCTCTAGTAGTTGGTTACCGTCATCGCCAGCAAGAAGGGTTTTTGCAACGCATTCAGGTGTTTAGTAATTTTAATGTATTGATAACTAGCTTCTGCCGCATAAGCAAACATCGGTCTAATGCCTTTCAGACATATTACCAAAAACACTTGTAAATGGATTCCTAATGCCCTCCTATAAATCGACATTGCTTTATGACTTGTTTATAGAACTTTCGCCCTCAGAGACTTACAGTGGTAAATCTACAATAAAGCCTTGCTCATCGTCATACCAAAGTGCTCAACTGATTCTTCCAGCTGTAATCTGGTTTTTCCTCAACGAAGCACGGATTTCTTAACTGCCCTGTAGCGCTGTACAGGTTTTGATTAGCCGCCTCCAGGGATTTTTAATTTGTTTAACTGCCTTGCTCATTAACAAATAAATTAAATCATTAGCAAAACCGTATACATCCTCTTGCAATCCACAATTTGCTACTGCATTGTTGATCTCCATAAACCACCCTCCCACAAGTAAAGTTTATTACATCGGTCCTAACTAGGAAACTTAACATATATTCTTTATAAATTTCTTGGGTTGTATTCCCATTTATTACTTTCTTTTCTGCTAGAGCCAATGCGTTATTCATGTTTAACGCAATCACCCTAGTATGTCTTCTGCTTGTCTCGCTTTTTTTAAAATTTTTTCTACTACCTTGGATATTGATGACTGCACAGTTGATCAAACTTTTCTAAAGTCCAGTTATCTGTTCAGGTTCTGCCCATCCTCTTTCAAAATCCAGGCTAAATATTTTGAATGTTTTTCAACATTTGGAAAATTTGTACTCTAAAATGTTGTTAGTATCTTTCTTCGTTGCTATTTTCTCAACTGATTGGAGCTATACTTTTTCCTCATTCTAATTTGTGGTTGTTTGTATTTATTCCATTCTTCATCCTAGGGAAGGTATTATTGATTAACGCCCTATGAGCACCTTGCCCATCTGCTCGCAGTTGCCCCTTCTGATCTAGGAGTTGTATTATAATATTAGGCATTGGTGGCGTCCTACTCTACAGGGGCAGCTACGACATTACTTTGATGAAGTCCGTCCACGTCCGTCCTCAGTGCCAGTCACTGCTTAACAACAAAGCTTGTTCATCGCTGGCTACTCTTATCTTCTATGTAAAAGTTGTATAATTTTAAGTATTGATGGCGCTCCACCTCAAGAGGCTTTGTATTAGTCACCCAGGAAGTAACGCCTTCATTCTGATAAAAGTTGTTTGACAATGCATAATTTCATAACTTACGATACACAAAACACTAACAGAAAAAACTAGTAAGAAGCAGCGTTAGAAGTCTTTACTAAGTTTAGAAATAAAATGTATTAAGACGACACGCTGGTACGGTAAAATCCTATCAGCACATCAAATAATCCATTCATAGTATGTAGCAACTTACTGACTAGATGTGGCAAAGACTATGATAGAGCTCATGATAATCAGAAGTTCATTGTTAACGTTTGATAAATTCTCTGTTTTGAACATAAGGAGTGGGTCTTGCTGTATGACACGTTCCCCGGGCCTTTGCCTGCTTGGCCGCACCCATACCGATTTAGAGGAGCGTTGCGATCGGCCATATCCACCATCTTTTCTTTCAAAAGGCTAAAGAGAAGCTATCAGCTTCTATAGCCGTCGCGCGATGATGAACAATGTATGACACGACAGCAGGAACTTATCCAGAACTTGTAGCTAGGGTTTTAGTATAGGCGTGGATTTCTGTGCTTAAACCGACAGTGTAAAAACCAGATAGAGTGCTAAGTTACTTTTACGGGTTGTATTTTTTTTAAATAATCGTCTCAATAACTATATGCTAGTAACGATGTAGAGTTTGAACAAATGTCTAATAAAGGTGAACTCTTTTCCACATTACTGACGTGTCAATCTTCGCAGATTTAAAACATAAAGTTCTAGCCGTTAAGTAAATAGGTTTAGTTCAAAACAAAGTTTTTAGACAAAAACTACTTCTGTCCGCTATTGTAGGAATCAGATCTTTAATTAATTCATTGAAATCCAGCTTCGCTTGAATTATTACGAACATCTAAATCTTTCAGGTCACAACCAAAAAGCAATTGGAGTAAAATGGCATCTAGCACAAATCTTTGAAGGTTACGAGGAAATCGTACAATGATTTTTGTAGGATTAAATTAAAGTCAAAACGATCTTTATAGTATAAATGCTTGTATTATATCCAGCGCAAAAAGGTTTTTCATCTGCCAGGTTTCATGATAGCTCAACAGAGGACACTTACATTGTTGGGAAACACCAGCAGTTTCCTTGGTGTTACCTTGTTTTTGTCAAACAAGGCTAAAATCTACGCATTATGGACTTTGAAGGAATCTTAGTTATTTTGGAAAAAATACTTCTGTGTATGTCAAGAAGGGGCTTGCTAATACACTGTACATGGCAGTATTTACTGATAGAACAGGATAAAATCGCCACTAATTTCCATGCACATTCGGGATATTCTACGGCAAACTGTCCAACAGTTGAGTCCGGGTATCCCTAGTTTAATTGAAACTTGGTAAAAGTGTTTTTTTTGTCGAAAAACAAAGCATTAAACAGGGAGATGTAAATGTAAAATGTGGTGATCTAACTGAAACATCCTGATTCAAGGTGGGACGTTTTGAAATCATCTTTAGATCTGCACCAAAATGTTTAATGAGAAAGTGCATTCATTATGAGAATCGAGTCTAAGGTAAGTAATGAAACAGAGTCCTAAATAAATCTGTTAGACTTAGGCGTTATCACCCGATTGAGCAGCCTCATCCAATGAGTTATTAAAGGTTTGATTAGATACTAATGAGCCGAATACAATGGCCTATCGTTTTTGAGTAAAGAGGATTTTAAGAAACAAAAAGATCCGATTAGGACCGTTATAGAGAATAGTAAAGAGTTTAAAATCCGTGATCCGTTTTTGAAAGACAGGGACATAACTTTTTCAACTTTTCTATTGACTACATCTTAACACTGCAATTAATTAATACAAACATTAATTAGCTAATGGAAAATAAATAAAAAATAAATGAGCATGAATAGTTTAAAAGCCGACAGTATGAAGTGGTTTAGCTAATTAAATTGTTGATAGACGTTGGAATTGGGATTAGGGAGGATAGAGAATCATAACTTCTAAATTCACATAAACATTTGTAATTACAAAATGAAGTATGAATATGTAATATCCTTGAAGATGATTTCTCCGGGCAAAATGTCATTGAATGTTATACTATACTTACCCAAACATGGCAGACTATATCTTTGCCAGTCTCGAAATACGCGTAGGTCCAATATTGTCGTTTTTGAGGCTTTTATACGATGAATACTCCCACTACTTTATTAGGTTGACTCTTACATTTACGTAGTCTCTCTTAAGAGTTATACAAAATTATCAAACGTTACATTTTCTTCCTGTTTTCTTAATGGAAATTCTAAGGCTCGTATATACTCATATTCAACTGCATTATTTAAAAAAAATCATTCTAATTAATTAAGGAAATATTTTATTCCTTCTGTTAATAACTTGATCAAACAGAAAAGCACCGACTTTATATTAAGGATATTAGGAATATTAAAAAAATTCGTATATCTCAGCTTTCAAAGAAATTTAATTTAATCTGATTTCAATTTTCATGCCACAATAATTTTGCCTTGGAATTATTTGAAAATACGAGGCATTTGAAAATTAACTAACTAACCTCTGCTGCGTCTTATTACTAAAAACGGATATTAATCGTAGATTAGCTTTGCTTGACATCACCTTTAAATATTTTCTGGGCTACAGAATTCTAAGCTTCTTGGATTATCTACGTCAACTGCTAATAAGGTAATCGATAAAGATTTTCAGTGACGTTACATTTTTTAGGAATCAGTAGACATCCTTTTTTCCGCATTTCCGTTGTAACTTCGAGACGGAAAAGGATTTTACCAAAGCAACAGATGGTTTGATAAAAATGGAATATCAATCGGATATTATATTCTTTTATTCAAGATTGGCTGTGTTCTATAATATCTTACTCTTAAATATAAAAATGAAAATCATAAACTAAACAGACAATCTTATTCGTGATTGATTTCAACAGCTGTTATGGCTTCCAAACATTTAAAATGTAAGGAAATAAAATCTAACGCTTTACTGTTCAGTCAGTCAACTAGCTCACGTCTTTTGAGCTATGAGATATAGGAAACATTCTGCGAATTCCACGTGAATTTAATTTACTTTAGAAACTGATATGTAGGTTATATTGCCGCGTTTCTTTTGTGGAGACAAACAAAAAGAATTAAGTTCCTACTGGCAATAAACTGTTTTACTCAAATCGAATTCTATTTGAAAAAATGGAAAATCAGATTTCGTCAAATGTAACAAACAAATTAAACTAGGTCATTAGGTTCTTTTATACTATAAGTATGTTTCTTTTTTATTTGCACAGGTAGGGCCATGAAATAAGATTTCGCGATCAAACCAGGAATTCTGCAGAAATATATGATATTTGAAAACGCCCTCGTTATAGTGACTCACACAGATATTAAGATTGTCTAATAGGGTAGATTATTTTTGCAGTCCCTAAGATTTCTTTAATTCAAATTGTATGCATCTTGGATATTTCGAAATTTTTTTGTACTTGTCAATCCTTTATCAATTGTTGAGATTTAAATCTTGATCAAAGAAATTTGAATTTATCTACACCGAGTTCTGCACATTCTAATGTGCCTATTGTCCAAATTCAGCTCAGTACAGTATATTAAGTCATTAATCTACAAATGCAGAAAAATTACTCTGAGGACCAATTTTTCTCTGGTTTGGTTAATGCTGTAATCATACATACGTTGCTCTGTTGATGTTTAGACCACTAAGCAACGATCGATAACCTTTACTTTTACAAGCCGAAGATTTGCCGTAGAATTCAGCAACGGTTAAGAAGAACCCTGAGCCATCTAAAGCAATTTAATCGAATTTCAAAAGTTTTGACAAAAACTGAAGAAGCAAAGCTAGCGGTACAACTAAATTTCCAACCTGCTACTGTGCTGGAACAGGACATTGGAACTAAGGCGGCAAAACAATTTAGGCACAGTAACAGCATGTTCTTCAGAGTTTTCTCAAAACTTAAGATTGCAGAACAAGCGGGAGAAGACAAAGAAAAAAAGATGGAAGTCGGAAAAACTGGGAATGCGTAAATGTAAGAAAAGCTAAAATAGTCCAAAGAAACTTACATCTGCCGATGTTGACTCGAGTAAGAAATTTTGAACTACAACGTACGTATTAAGGGATATGAATATAAGCTTAATATCTCGAGTGTGGGTTGTTCCTGCACTATCTGAAAAGTCAGAAGCAAAATCAAAGTAATTTCGCTATTAGACTTTTGTTGTCAAGACTTAGTGTCCATAAAACTGGCGATGAAGGGGATCGAAAGATTGTATTCGAATCGATCGGATTACCATCTTACCATGATAAATTCAGAAGAGTTGGAAGTCATGAAAACAGCCAAAAGGAAGAGAACCTCAGACACTCGATAATCCAAGGCACTCCTTTGACTACAAGCCAATACTAGAAAATTGTTCAATGCTGCGAAAAGAAAGAGTGAATTGGAGAACGTATACAGAAGCTCAATCCGAAAGCCAAAAAAGATTATTGAAAGTTCCTTAAGTCGTGAAGGTCGAAAAGATTCAAAAAGAAAACGAGGAATAGATAGGATACCACAAAAAGGCTGATGACAGTTCTACCGAAGCTATTTCTGAGGGTCCATTTTCCAGAGATTAACAACATATAAGTTAAAGAAGAGAAAAACCGGATAAAGTCCAGTCAAGAAAATTACTGGGAAAAATTGAGTTCTGACTTCTCAATTAATATATCAACCGAGTATCAGATGGACGGTTAGCAAATGCGAGTTTCATGGGAATGATATCTTTCTAGACCTGTTGCAGAAGAGCATTGATTAGCACTAGTTTTCATGCTACGCACTGGGATAAGAGCTTGGATATTTTTCTAAACATAAATAATACGTTCTTAGATTCTATAAGAGCTGCTATGGAAGGCAAAAAGATCAATATGAGCGCCTGCATGTAAACTCCTAATTTGCTAAAACAATAATGTCTGTTTAATTTCAGTATTAATGACAAAACTAACAGGTTTTTTATCGTGCTAAAGATACACACAAAAGAAAGTTTTATCATCACTGCTGTGGTTTTTTTCTAGTTGTAGACGATCCACAGGGTTTTAACAAGGCGGGATTCATGACTACATACTATATAGACCGATGATACATCCATCATAAATTACGTAAGTTTGGCGGCAAAGATGCTGTGTGACGTTCTAAGGCTCACAAAAAATGGTACAAAGCAAAGATCCACCTGATCTTGCTTACCCAAGAAAGGGTGGCTGACGTTCATACCACATCTGCTAAGAATGATAAAGAAGTTATTAGAACCCTTTGGACTTGCAGCTAAACATTTGGGATGAAGTAGTGTCTATCACCAAGAATTGCAATGAAGGTGAGACTAATCATCATATATGAAAATTATATTTATTTTCTAATTTATATAATTTAAATGTTCAAAATGTGCCCCTTTGCGGCGTAAACAAGTTTCATAACGATTTTGCAGATTATCTAACATATTTATAAACAGTTGTTGCTGTAGTTTCTGAAAATAGGTTATTATCTTTCGTCGTAGTTCTCCAATATTTGCTGGCAGATCTTCTGACCGAAATACTGATTCCTTCAGCATGCCCCAAATGTATGAATCAGGTAGCATCACATCAGGTGAATGAGAAGGGTACTCGAAGTCTGTTCCACGAGAAATTATTCTGTTTTTAAAATGTTCATGAAGTAAGGGAGCGTCTGGTTGTATGGCTCGTTGCGTCGTCCTTTCGAAACCATTGTCTGTGCACCTACAGATTTCGTGCGCGATAAAAGTTTCGTAAATCTCTCACTAAAGGTGTAATAATGTTCTCTCTGTAACGCTCTTGGTTAACAGTAACTGGATGCTCGACCTCGTCCTAAACACAATAAGGACCAATTATCCCATGCCCAGACACAGCACACCAAATTGTAACTCGTTCACTGTGGAGTGGTTTCTTTACTACAATGACACTTTAACGTTCAAATCGAAGGTATCGAGTTGTTTGTCGATTGATATAACCGTTAAGGTGAATGTGACTTTCGTCTGGAAATCATACGTTTCTCAAGAAATTGGGATCTTCGTCCACTGGGCTCAACACTCGTCCATAGTAAACTTCTTTTGCACGTTTGTCTGCAACGTTTAGTCGTTGTCCAATTTCGATACGGTAAGGATAACCACCAATAGATTTGAACAGTCGACGTGTGGATGTTTCGCTGATTCTCAGTTTATACGCAGTTCGTCGAAGGCTTCTTCTTGGAGACTGTATGATCTGGTCAAGAACGCGTCCTTGATTATTGTTGGTAAAAACTGTTCTTCGGCGACCTGAAGAACCCTTGCGCTGATACAACACACTACCAGCGTGACAAAATTTCTCAACAATTGCTAACATTACACTTTTACTGGGGGTTGCTTTGTTAAACTCTTGTCGATACTTTTCTGAGACTTGTTTCAAACTTGGACCATTACGAACGAAAATAATGCTCTACTATAAACACTTTTCTTCTCAGTTGTGAGGACCATTTTCAAAACGATTTTAACACCAGAGCAATGTTAGTATGACAACTAATGACAAATAAGCAATTCCACAGCATTCTAAATTTCGGTATTTTGGCGAATATTGTACTTAAATATAACTGGCAACATGTCAAAAATCTTCACGGTCACACTTTCTTAGAGCTGTTAGACTGTAGAACAACATAGTTGTAGTAACAAGATCACACTTCAGCGCCTCATCAGGAAAATTGTTCAAGGTTGCTTCCCCTATACAGAAAAAATAGAAAGATAAGAATATTGATGAAAAAGTTTTGAGAATTGACCCCATGTTTATCTAGACTTTTCTGCTTATTTGGACCTATAGAATCACTCATTGAAGGAAAGGTACTTCGTCATGAACCACCCTGTATTTATGAAGTGCAGAACAGTCTGTCTTTTATACAAAAGCTAGTATGTCAATGTTTTCTAGTGTTTTTATTTAATTTTAAATGCAAATATCACATAAACTTAGTCAGGTGAAAATATCTGTCACCTTTTATTATTTGCATTTTAAAAATATTGCACCAGCTAGGTAGACATAATTTTAATAAACTATTGTTGCAGTTGTATTTCAAGCCGAGAATTGCTGCTGTAAATTAAAGGGCACTAATATGCTATACCGTTCAACGTATACAAGTAATCCTATAAATCTTTGCCAGAAAGTTGCCTTCGAAACTGCTTGAGGAATTTTGTGGTACTACGCGGCATTAATTCCACATTAATATATTTTAATGATACAGCATATCTGAAGTTACGTACAAAATTACAATACATTACATTATGTATATCCCATTAAAGAAGTGCTGCTGTATTAATAATTTTGTGAATTATTAAGATGTTATCAAGACAAAGGATTTGTTTGCTTCTTTTGTATAAAATGAAGTAATAAATTCTTCTGGTTATAACACATTTTTTCATTAAAAATGGTTGATATATTTTTCTGTTTGGAAAAACCAAAAACAAACAATGTTATTTGTTGTAATATCTATAATATTTTAATGCAATACATTTTATTAATCAATGTGAAATTGAAATAGATTTACATACACGTAGGTGGGTTTCTATAATGATTTATGGGAGTTTTGAGATTTAATTAAATTTAAAACGATTTAACCAATGAAATGTAAATTAGAAAATAACAATTATACACATACGATCATTCCAAAATTAATTAAATAAATACAACAAGCACATTAAGGAATTAAGCAAATGACCTATAACGATAACAGAAAATCCCATTGTATTATTCCACTGGACTATCACATATTTAAAAATTTATCCCTAGGAATAAAATTTCAGCTTACAGTATACATGTATACAAGCAACACAATATGTGGGAATGACAACGGAAAACGCGATAATGGAAATGCTGAAACTGAGGAAATACTAGTGAATGTTAAATGGGAAAAGCTATTTTTGTTTTCCCTATGTGGTCCCTCTAATATGAATCGTTTGCCTCGCAGAGGGAGTTTCATTTCACTTATCGGGTCTGGTAATAAAATCTGATCTCAAACTGTTTTAGCGGCATTTGTAGGACCCGCAGAATTGTTTTTGGGCTTCTCTCGTTTATCTTGGATCAATGGGTATGTGTAGCTATTCAACAAAATCCGTGTTTCCGTGCAGTTTGTTTACTTTACGGATTTTGTTCTAAACTCACAAAACATCACCCGTAAAGTTGAAATCCTAAACTATTGATAATAGGAAAAAAAAGTATTTCACGCCAATTTGGTTTTGAAATCACAGAAACTCTCAAGGTTTTAGTTATAACCTAAAGCAATTTACGCGTTATTGATTTGCTCACTTCATGCGCGCTTATTTTCTGAAGTTGTAACCCACAGGGGATCTACAGGTAGTTTATCTTAAAAGAAGTTGGCTTTTTAGTTCGTTAACTTGAAATATACATAAGTACACATTTCAGACCATTGTGTATTGAACAGTTCGTTCGTATAAAATTTAAAGCTTTCAGTTTCGTGTAGAGGTATAGGAAGTGTGGGAAGAAAGTTCCTGAAATAGACTCAGAAAGCACGTAAGAGGGTCAGTTCTTTAAGTTTATCCTGTCTAATCCGGTACTTTCGTAACAACCAGAGAATACCGAAAAAGCATCGGTTTTTTTGTGTAAACCTTTGGAAGAATATCTAAATTGATAGAATTATTAAAAACAAAACTTTAACTTTAAGATTCAAAGCACACAAATGCTTCTATTTATTTATAATGTAATAGTACTAGATAATTAAAAGAAAAGTAATACTTAAATGTATGATATAATTCGCACATTAGAATTCTGGCTCAAAATGAAGGTTAGCTTCCTAAATAAACTAACATGTTTAAGTACAATACGCTCTGTAAATGCTATCAAAGTAAAATCCACAACAAAAACTGCCCGTTGAATTGCTGTTGGTTAACAGAAGGAAATTTTTCAAACTTACATCCATACTACGAAACGCTTTCAGATTGAACAACGGAAAATTGTTGAGTACAAACTCAAAGTTCTAATTTTACTGGTTGGTTTAGACTATTATTGTTCAGAACAGAATTAATAGTTGGCTGGTCAATTTACGAGATCTAACAGCAACATAGTTCAAAAAATAAAATGATCACGATCCTACCAAAATTGTTTTCCTGCCTGAAAAAGATTAATAGAAGCCCATTTACCGAGTGTGCATTTTCTAAATCTGGATCAGAGCTTTGTTAATTCTCCAAAAGACATAGAATACCTAATATTTAGTTGAGCTAAAAAAGACAAAGTATCGTAGAAAACGTAGGTTCTGATTTTTCGTCCTGGGTGAAGAAGAATCCAAATTTGATTTACAGAAACTTCACATTCCTGCATTTGAAAAAGGTGAGGTTGAAATGATTGTAGAAAGAACAAACGAAATATAGTGCTCATCTTTGGATTTTCACGATTAGAAAATTTTGATGAACATTTCATACTCTACAGAGATTGGTATCTAAGCAAAAACTGGTTCTAGTAAATTTATGTAGTTACCGCAGTATCAAGTAGCACTGATACACAGCGATTAACATTTTTCCTCTGAGATATTTGTAAAAGTTTCACGAAAGACAAAAGCTCTGGAAAGGTATAAGTCGCAAGCTAAGACTTATTGTCCAAATATCCTCAAACTTTCGGGTCAGAGTTTTAAATTCTTCTGTGCAAAGCACCAATGCCAAAAACATGAAACTACACAATTTATTAAAGCAATGCGTTATCCTGCTCTTTTTGTGTCCATATTAGGTCAATCCTTATTGTTAAAATGCCACCAGATTTCTGTACCTGCTTCGATCTTTCAAGTCAGATTTTTTCAAACTATGATGTGCAAAACAGCAGTGTGACAAGATGAACCTACAGAATCTATCAAAACAATATGTAATTTTCTTCAAAGTTTGTATCCATGCCAGAAGCCTCATTGCCAAAATGTCACCAGATTTCTTGACCTTCTTTGAGCTTTGTTGGGCTTTTTGAGGTTATTCGGGTTTTTACATGCAATGGTACTTTTATAGTTTATCCAGAGTCCGGTTAGCTACCGTTTCTGATTTTAGACATTCAAATGTCAACAAAATTCCACGCTTACTGTAAACTCTGCAATCAACAGCTTATAGGTAACGGATCCGATTACAAAAGTTTGGGAGGTTAAATAAAACCTAAAGATTTACGACAATTTGCAAACTGTAATGGAGAATTTAAAGAATTTAGGGGTTCTACAAAAACGGGAGGTTTCGCAAAAAACAAAAATGAAATTCTTGCTAGAATCCACTCTTTAAAATGCAAAGCAAAAACTATTAAAAAGTTAATTCAAAATATGGCATAATTGGAGCTTAAGATTTGCTAGTGGTCTATTGGTTTTCTGTTAGAACAAGATAAGACCTTACAAATGTCATTGACTGACTAATTTCTTTCCTGGAAAACTCTCAAAATAAAATAAAATGTCTTTTGACTTTACCTGCATATATGCAATGGCAAAAAGGTTTTTCCATATTCAATCTTTCTAATTTACTATGATGGATCAGGCATTAATTATAGAAAAAGTTTCTTAGTATGGAATGCGAGCGACTACGTCTGAACAGTATTCTACTAGAAGTTTCTCTAGTTTCATGATAGATCCGGTATTGGATTTCTTAGCAATGTATTTTGTAAATTAGTAGGTTTTCACAATTTAAAAATATAAAAATACCAAAGCTTCCCGTTGTTAGCCCCATCCTTTCCAAAAAGTTACCAAAACTACTCAAAGACAATATCAAAACCGCGTTTAATAGTTATTATTATCAAAATCCATGCCAATGTTCTTTCAGAAGCGAGTGCTTTGGCTGTTCTACAAACCCTTTTAGCAAGGTCTCTTTTCCATTACAGCCAATAGAAAACGGTTCCTTTGCAGGTTGTCACACACTTGATTTGGAATATGGTTCAGATTTTCTCTTCACATTCGAATTCGTTGGTGAAGGTCTGTCTGACAAAACATGTGATCAAATCAGTGATATCACACTTGATGCACATCTACAATAAAATCCTAATGTCAAAGTTGAATGTGAAACGGTGACGAAGTCTGAATTGATTTTATTTTGCGAAAAAGTCACATCAAAAACGGTAGTAGATTACCTAAACGTTATACAAGAAGCTGTAGCAGATGCAGAACATAGAGATAAGTCAGAAGGCTTTGACTAAACTGTAGGTGTATATGCAACAGGAGCGCTAAAAGGTTATCTCATGCATTCAGTCATTTCAAGGTTTTCAAAATAATGTCAGAGTTTCTGAATCAATCCTGCAGGGCCTTCCCAACCGGTTCAACTTCTTTTTTGTTAACTTTTGTTGACTGAAACTGCGAATTTTGGGCTCTATAATACATGAAAATGGATTTCGTGTCAAAATGACTTCAAGTAAAATAGGCCACAAAATGTTGATCTGCGAAAGACTATAGAGAAATAGTGCAGTAAAGAAATGCTTAAGTTGCTTTTCAATATGCAAAAGATTGAGAAACACAGACTTATAGCACTTTTGTAATTGACAAACTTTCATGATTTAAGAAATTACTAATTATAAGAAAGTTCGAAAGAAAAATGAAAGGTTTTTGAAACTTTGTAATTATATCTCCATAATGTGATTTCCAGGTTCGTTTATCGTACAAATTTTGTTTCATATTTTTTTCCCGTTAGACTATAATGTAAACCTCAAGTACGCGATTTCTAATCAAATAATGACTTTTATAATTTCAGTATTATATTTATACGTACAATGAATTGATGTTATAGTTCTACATGAAAAAGTTTTAATAATGTATGATTACATTTGTTTTGCATTGAAAAAACGTTAATGACTTAATCGATTAACTATATAACTAAAACACTCTAGAAGCAGAATAATATACATAGTGGGTATAGGAAACTTCAATAAAACTTTTTAAATATTAAATATGTTTGATAGTAAATTACAGCACAAGTCTAAAATTAACACTTTAAAAATTCTACCGCTCATAAATAATAATGCCTCTTTTAAAAACTTTAATAGTTGAAAATTAGTACTCTACATCATAAAATATTTAGTGTCTACGCTTAATATGTAAATTTTTAATCGAAATGTACATTTTAGTAATAAAGTAAAATTCGAAATAAAGTGAGAAAATTAAAATGTCAAGGAATCGCTTAAAAGCAATTTAAGGAATTGTACAGTGTACAAAAGGAAAGAAATTTGTTTACAAGATTTATTACATTGGAAACAAATATCAACGACAATGGTGAAAAACCATTTAATCACAGACGAAGAAATTATATTGATACACAAGATTATGAAACGTATTACATATTGTAGATATTAGAATTAGATTTATTCCAGTCAAATCTAAAATGCTTTTGGACACCTATTTCTTTGGTACCTATACTGATAAGAAGTTCTTTAAAATGACTTATAACACTAAGTTTTCCACATTCAGAACAAAATATCTGCAGCAAATGATACATGGTTTTTAAAAGATCCTGGTGTATTCGGGTATATGTTTTGTCAAAATTAACAGAATCACAAGTTGTAGATTTCTCGTAGTTAATTCTAACAAGAGATTGTAGTTTAATTTACAAGAACAAGTTGGATAATTGTTGTTAAATTAAAGTTGGTCAAAATAGCTTTCTTTGTCATGAGATTTACACTAAAAATGCATCAAAAGGACTCCGAATCTGTAACATATAGTTTAGTAAACTGCACAAAATATAGTTGGAATAATTGCAATTTTATGTGGTTCAAACGATATTTTATGTTTTAACGCATACAAGTTTTGTTTCAGTTTCAACGTCAAGTTTTTGTATTTTAGAATAATTAATTTATTTTAATTTTAAAACCATTTGGTTTTACGTACTAACTGTCTGTATCATTTATAAACTTATCTTTTGTTAATTCTGGACCTGAGTATTAAAAGAGCCAATCTCCGTTTTTGCCGTGTTTGAGATTTAACCAATACTAAAATGCCCTAGTTCAATACTATCGACACAAAAAAGGCCAATCTTCTATTGTTAAAGGTTTATGATATATCATTTTGAGTTTTTACACACTTACAATGGAGTTATATCTGCTTTTGCGTCACTAATATCTCATAACAGTGAAAATGGATATTGGCCTTTTTAATACTCAGGTCCAGAATTTAAAATTCATTTTTATTTTTACAAAACTTTCTTGTCGTCTTAACAAAACATTTTAATTGAAAATGCATTCGGTTACATCCAGATAAAGTCGTTTCATTTGCGGCTGTAGAGAGTACTGGAAGCTACAATTGCTTATATGTTTACATGTGCTTATAACTAATTTCGTCCAACCCAATTTACAAAACTACAAATCGTTTAATGTGCTATTGGTGTTAGTGCTATATAAAGTTAAACATGGTAAGTTTAAACAATCATGCTCTAAAAAAACTTGTTTTTCACACAACTGTAGAATTAAGACGTTGTATTATCTTGCTTATTATAATACTTCCTTAGAAACAATAGACTAAAATTAACTATTTTAACCCATGCCGTTGCAATCAATCAGCTAAATTTTAACTTTATCTTGCAAAATCAGTGGATATTGATATTATAGATTATGTGATATTATTTATCTAATGTTTAGGTAGGTATACCGGGGAATCCCCAAATTCTAGCGATGCAAGATACGTCTAGTTTGCGTCGTAAAACCAAGGTTACGTTAAAGACGCGTTGTTGAGTAACATGTATAATAACTGCAATCAGGAATTTGTGTTTGGGATAATATATGATAAATTATGACAAGATAATTAAATTACAATAAATGCTGTATTCAATAGTTATATCGCGCATAAGTGCACGCCAAATACCCGAATACTTTCACGAGTGTGCCCATGTGAACGAACAAATAAATTAGCAATTATTTTGTCATAATTGAAGACGCAAGTGGATGAAGGATTCATGTCACAAATAGTTTATTTTGAGAAAACAGCCTCTGTGTTACAAAAAAATAAAACAATTTAAATGGGGTTTAATAAACTTTTATTATAGAATTTTAGAAACATATGAGAAAAAAAAATCAAAACCAACTTTGGAACAGAAGTAAAAAAAAGTCACATATATCCTTTATCAACTAAGAAAATTAAACATATTAGAATTGACAATAAATGAAATAAGGATTTATGTCTCGTTTTTATACATTATTTTGGGCTTTATGTAGTCTTTCTTGTAGTTTTTCCGGTTTTTGGTTGAACGTTTTTATTTTCGAAAATAATGTTTTCATAAAAATATTTGAACTCCTCGTCAACGTAGACTATTTGATCTTGTAAATTGGAAAGCTTTTCATCAGATATCTTATTTTTCTTTTCTTTAATATGGGCTAGAGTGCAATTCTCTGATGCAACTTTTTGGCATCCAGATTACAAAATATTTACCTGTAAAAAAGGTGTGTGTTCATCTAAAGTATTTTTATACGAATATGATCCATATTCAGTAACATGGATCCATTTGATACCATCTCGAAAAGGCACTGGTTCATGTAGAATATTTTTTTTCCTGTTAATCAAATGAAGTTTTACGGATATCTCGTCAATATTCTTAAAATGATGTTTCATATTAAATACTACCGAGTTTTTGACACTAGCAGATTTTATGATTGTTCTGTACGTTTCAGGGGTATAAATATTTTCATACTTTCGTACTTCGTACTTTTTCAATACGGCCAAAGTCTCTATCCGAGTCCATATATGAATGGCCTACTTCTGGAAATTTATGATCGATAGTTTGCAAATATCCTTTAAAAATGAAATACTGATAAAGTGTGATCAGATTAAAGTTCTTGTTTTGTCCACTACAGGAATCTGACCATATGATGAGATGTTTAATACTGTTTTGTCTAGCAGCACTAAATAGCTGAATGAATGTATGAAGGCAGCTACCTATCTCTAAGCTACCTTTGGTAGCAATGTTTTCCGTCCATGTAAAATAAAAATGCTTGATCCCCAGATTTTGATACTGTGTGTATACCGAAGTTATACAACCAGAGTTGCCTCAAATAGAACGCTTTGGACGTAGACAATTTTCGCAAAGGCAATGTCTGTTATAAATCCATTGTGAGATAAGTTGTATTATCGTTTGTTTGAACAAAGTTTCTATCTCTTCTTTGTTGTTCAAATGCATACTTGTAGTTCTCTTTATGCTCATTATCATCTAAACCAGCATCACAAGTACTGCAGGTATCGCTTTTAGGTTGCCCGAAGGACAGATTAAAACGGGTTGAAAAAATATTGTTGTAACTACATTTTTTTATAAAGTACTTTTCTGGAAGGTTTTGCTCCTTGCACCAATCAATACATAAATGGTACATTTTTGTTAAGTTTAAAAAAGGTGATAAGTACTTTTTGTTTAAATTTCTATTCCTCGAATAATGAGATTGGTCTGCAGGAAATTTTTCAATGTGAGTGACAACACAGTTTATCACTTCATTTGGAATTTTGTGTGGCCTGTTCTGGTGAACACCTCGCTTATCAGGGGATGGTGCCGATAAACCACTTTTAAGTTTATTCTGAATGAGCTGAATTTTTTTAAAGGTAATTTGGTAGAGTGAACATATTGCAGTTTTACAAACTTTCAAAACTTTTTGATTGTATGTAACTGTATACTTAAACGAGAATGATTTTGGTTTTTTAATGTTTTTTCGATGACGTTGGACAGGTTGAATAAAAATGCTTTTAAAGAGAAGTGCATTTTTTGAGTTTTGATCTAGCTGGTAAAATCTTTTAAATATTGTTGTTCTTGCTTCTTCGTCAAAATTTTTGTTGCAGTTAAGAGTGCATTTTTCTTTTTGGCATAAGAAACCTAGTTTAACTTTTTTTGACGGAACTAGCTTTCCTTTTTGATTAATATAGCTTTCTCCTTTTTGTCTAGCCTTTGCTGCTTTGTATCTTTTCCAGTTGTCTAAGTTCTTTTGTCGCTTCCTAGATGTTTTTTCAGGCAGCTGGAATATCTTCTTTTGAACTTTTTCGATCAATGCATTATTATTTTTAGTAATCAGTGTTTTATTTACATCTTCACTATTGATTATTTTACTTCCTTTATCTTTATTTTCCAGAGTTTTTAAAGTCTTTATCTGGTCTTCGATGTTTTCAACGTCATTATGAATTATCTTTCTTGACTTTGTTGATAGGAATCCTTTTCTGGATTTCAGTTCCTTTGAATAGTCCAAGTCGCTGTCGTCAGAGGTCTCATCTGAAGTATCTGGTACATAATCATCTGAAGAACTGTTGTCAGACCAATCTAAAAAGAAGCAAAATAAAAACCTCTTCAAGTTTTCAATTGGACCAGCAAAACTTACCTAAATCTGCCTGTTTTACAGGATTAATTGTATTATCCTTTTTACTTATTATCATACTTTCTTTTTCATTATTTCCCGGCGTTTGTAAAGCTATCTGGCCTTCGAAGTTTTCTAGGTCATTATTTATTTTCTTTTTATTTGATACACTAGCTCCTAGAATATTTGACTTTAGAGATAGGGGTCTTTTTCTAGATTTTAATTGCTCTGCATAATCAGAATCAGTATTGTCAGAAGTCTCATCTGAGCCGTCTAAAACAACAATAACAAAATATGTACCTCATCAAGTTTGCATTTCAACTATCCCAACTTACCATAGGAACTTTGTTTAACTTTGCTAATAAACCTTTCTAGAGAATTATTATTGTCACTCTTGGCTGGGCTCCTGCTGTCATTTGAACTATTGGGACCTAAAAACGAAAGAAAGACACTGTTAAAAGAAAATACTTGTTTGCAAGTTTAACATAAATTTATCATTTTGCTTTTTGTACTAAACGGTGAGAAACCACCGCAAAACTTAAACGTGAATAAAACGCAATAATATTTTTTAGGTTATATTTTAAATAAAAGCAGCTATAACTTTTATACTTACCCTTATTAGTCTGTTCTTTTGTAAGTTTTACAATTAGCATTCGTCTTGCCGACATATTAGCACTATTTTTTACTTGCACTACACACATTTAAGTCTTCTATCGCGTAAAAACTATAAAAATGTAGAGCACAAAACCATCAGTACTGATACATTTCTAACCTAACAGTGTGATGCTATGTTCATTTTGTTAATATTTTTACAGGTTTCTAACTAATTTACAATGGATAAAGGATTCATGTAGCAATAATTTGAAATGTTAGTGAATAAGGGATCTATGATCAGAAATCAAGCGTACATAAATCTTTTATTTAATTGTAGAGGGTAGGAACGCAACCATTTTGGCCCCGTTAGTGTAGCATCTGTGTGTATACTACATTTTGGAAGCGCCGCAAAATTTTAATAGTGCTTGAGACTCAGTGATTTTCGTTTATAAAATTGTGTGTAAACGTCTGGATTTTGTTCTTATGTTTTTTTGCGATTAACGTAAAATAAGTGGTTGTTCTTCGAAATTAAAGTTTTCTCAATTATTGGATCTAGCTGCCTTTCGTCGGAAAACAGAGGTCTGCACATACCTTCTGGAAGAAAGAATTCCTGTATGAGTAAGAAAGAAAACCTGCTATGTTTTATTATATGAATTTTAATGTTTAAAGACTAGGAGAACGTCGAACTTTGTGAAATATTTTATACGAAAACTTTGCTTAGACAGGATCAGTTTCGTATTGTTTTATTGAATCATAATTTTTACAAGTAACTTTTTAACTAATTTGCAACAGGAACGTTCCCAGGTAATTTTAGCTGGTGTTTGATAAATTGTTGCAACAAAATTACTAACTTGGCAATCATTTCTTTGTTCTTAAATGTAAAGTTCAGTTGTTTATTGTAACAATTTGTTTTTCTTATAGTTTGTTTCTGTTTTTTTATTATTTTATCGACTCTGTTCTCCAAACAGAAATTAATTTATGCCTCTTATTGATATTCTTTTGTGTGTTATTTTGTTGTTGTTTTTGTATTTTTGTTTGTGTGTGTTGACTCATTTTTTTTATTATCATTATTGTTTTAATAAATGTAAGTAAGGTCGACTTCTTGTATTTTTGTTTTTGTAAGTGGATCTCTGGTCCAGGCGAAGTAGCTTAATTTCATTATTTTGTTCTTTTGGCTATCAAAAAGCACGTAGTGTATATTCCAAATTTCAATTATAGACTAGATATCTTTGCTCAAGAGAGAAGTAAATATTGAATTGGCATTTCTCTCTTGTATCGTTTTAAAAGAAGGAAGTCTTCAGAGGACTTCCTTAGTAAAATTAAGTAAGACAAATCAAGTGCTTATACAGCGATTATTTTGTGTATTGAGTCTCATTGGTGAAACGTCAGAGCGAGTTTTAATAGAGCTTCCACGAGGTAAGTTACACACAGGGTGAGGTTTCGTAAGAGGCCTATATACAGGGTGTCGGATTCACGAGTAGTCGCGTGACCGACCATCAGAACCCTTCGATCTACGACTGCTGGCGCCCTCTTTTACGACCATCTATTAGTTTAATAAAAGTTTTGGAAAACGGTGAGCTTCTCTTTGTGAGAGATTAGCCAAGTTTATTTGAGAATCCACCCCATCTGCGGCATGAGCTACGGGATTTAACATCTACCATTGGTCTGGACGGGACTTGTGCATACCTTTGAGCACTGGCCCGTTACAAACTGTTAAAAGTAAAAGAAAGATTTAAGAAAATTGCTACAACAATTAATTAATCAAAATAAGGAAAAAATCTGTAAAAGAAGAATTTAATCGATTTGACACAAATAAAAAGTTCGTATTGAATAAGTTTGTTGTATTTTGTGTAATACTGTCATTCTTAAGATTGACTCCAAATAGTGTTGTAAATTTCAGAATAATTAGTAATGGACCTATGGAAATTACGAATTTTAGTTAATCCAACAAAACATTTTTTACTGTGTACTATCTGATGTTGTAAAACTAGCAATGGCAAAAGATGGACTAGAGCAAAAAGCGTTTACATAATTAAAAGTTATCTATAAATCCTTGTAGTGAAAGAATCTAAATACTTACATAACATTAGTTACTTTGCTTTGGTGTCTAGAAGGTCAATTTGAAAAAGTTCAAAGGACAGTTTCTTTGGAATACCGGAAAGTAACGTAAAAAGTGTTCTTAGAGAAAATCTTGAATACTAAATGCAAAGATATAAGAAATTACTTTGCGAAAAGATTTTATTGATCTTGATTTTAATATAACGACCTTCCATAGCAAGTTAAAAATTATGTCTTTAGATTCTAGTGAACCTTTCAAAACTTTACAGTATCTAGTTTTTGTTGCGTGGTCTTTCAATAATCAATCAAACCCTGGATGGACTTATAACCATCTTGTTCATCTAGATTAATTCTTTTCTAAATCTTATCTAAACATGTAGGAACTTTTGCTACGACTCGGCCCCTGAGTAGAAAGGTTGCCAGTAATAACAATATTCATACCCTTGTTTGGCTTCGCGTGGACCAAAACTACTATAAGGTTCCACAGTAGGGTGGAGTGAAAGAATTAATTTTCATACTGAAACAGGATGTGATGTGTTCTGTGGACGACATACCGTTATAGAATGAATCACAAAGTACCAACCCCTATAAACTTATGCGATGAATTCTGTTCTTAGTGCGGAGCGAGATTTCGTGTAATATTGTTGCGTTTTACACCGCGCTGTATTCTGTAGAAAGCACTTGTGTTTTTGGAAGCGAGAGTTACCAATACCAAGTATGCAGTATATTATAATGCATTATAATATTTTATAATTTCGAAGTAATATTAATCTTCTTCAAATCTTCTTACAAGTTGAGATCCACCTAGAACTAGGCAAAAGATGAAGTGTCCTATATTTGGAGCACTACAAACGTTATCTGCACTTGTTTTACTGATGTTGCAAAATTCTATTTGTTTACAAGAATTGTTTTAAAGCCAAGCAAAGTAAATGTGTCTGATATAGGTAAAATAGTTACAGTGAAAGTAAAGGATATTTGGAAAAATGCGTCAATTCCAACAGTGTCACATACCAGGGTTTTGCAGCTGATAAGGGCACATAATGATAGGTACTTCAAATTTTTTAAGCCATTTAAGAGACGTCAAAATGAGAAAAAATATCAAGAGAAATTGGCGAATTTTCGTATTGAATACAGAAACAAACTTTTTGATATAGCTGCCTGCAAGTGCCCAAGTGACAACTGTAAGTGCGAGAAATCACAAACGATTCCTGCTAAAGAGCGCAAGTTACTTAAAGATCAACGCTGTTTCAGAAAAATGTGGATCAAAAGGAAACTACAGCTTTGCAAAAAGATTTGAAAGGAAGCAGTTGGAAGAAGAAAGGCAAGCTGCTGCTAGTCCGAAATCATCTGTTATTGCTTTCAAATCACCAGAAAAGCTTTACGAATTGATACTGCAGAAAGTGACTCATCAAGTGCAAATGAGAACTGGGGTGCTGTTGCTTCAACCTCGAAGTAACCTCTAGTTTGTATCACTCCAAAGCAGATGCGTATTTGTCTTTCTAATGTGGAAAAAATAGTGATCGCTATAGTTTGTCTGACAGAGAAGCTGCAGCTGTAGCAACTGCTGTTCTTCAAGATGTTGGTTTTGTGTCCAAAGCAGATTTTGATAGCGTTACTCATAGAAGCAAGTTGAAAAGAAAAAGAAAACAGCAAAGACAATCTGCTTTAAAAAACGTGAAAAGAAACTATTTGAACTATTTTTTGATGGTGGAAAGGACAAAACAATTTAAATTTATAATTTCTTTTACTTTTATGTTTTATTAAGTTGTTTTCTCTTTGGTTAAAAGTAAAGATGAAGTCTTTTTTTGTAATATTTTTTTTATTTTAATCAATCATACGTTCAACAACTATTGTTGTCTTCTTCAATGATAAATTTATGTATATAATTAAAATTAAATTCTAAAAACTAATGTAAATATAAATTTGATAGTATTATTTGTCATTACTATTATTTTATTTGTCATTACCGTATTCCACAGTGTACCACTTCTACACTATCATTGAATCCATAGGATACTATGAAAAACAAATCTTATTTAACGTGAAAACAAAGATTTTTAAATCATTGAACATTATTTTGAATACTATTCAAAATTTTTTACCTGTTTACCAAATTAAATCTTCCAAAGATTCTAAAGAGTTTGCAAGAACGCCTGTTTATCATCATTCATCTGTTATAAAAAGTTGAATGTTGAATATGTAGGCCACTTTTTTGACCCTGACTAGCAAGTGAGCAGAATATCTTGCAAAACTTTTGGGGTTTAATAAAGATATCATTCAACGACTTTTGAAAGAGCATTATTAGGGCCAAGAACAGTTTTTTGTTTCGCCATTTTTAAATGTAACAAGCTCTCACTCTTTGCAAAATTCTTCTTTAATTAGAGACCGAGTGCTACATAACTGAAGCGTTATCAACTTTCAGTGCTTCAGTTATACACATCATTAGTTAACTTTCAGTATGCTATAAAAGTTCTGTAGACGATAATTACCTTGACTTCTTCTTCATCTTCTTTGGTTATCAATGGTATCAAGTCAAAGCATAGTTACATGTTTCCTATAAATAAAATCAAATGTTTCAAAAATCCAAGA
>VTPC01007764.1:0-56623 GCA_011009095.1 Ignelater luminosus
CGTGTTTTCTTTGTTAGGCCTGGGACTTTTCAGCCCATTTGTTATGTGAATCCAATGACAAACACTTCACTTATACCTGGTGGTGTTGTTTTGACTTTCTGGCTTTTCTGGAACGATAGCTCCTTTTTGTAGCGACCTGCGAAGAATCAGGGAAAGGTTGTTATCGGGCAGAACCACATTTCTAAGAGTGCTAATGAGAGAAAAGAAGTTACTTTTAGGAAAACTAAAGATCCTTCTTCAGCCTTTATAAAACTTATAGAAAACAAAGTAGTTATCTTGTGATGACCTTTGTTATAGCCTTGTAGCTCCTTCCTTTCTAAAGTTCCAAGCTTCTAATGCTAAAAACAACTGGGCAAGTTTTTAAACTCATCAATAGATAAAGTTTTCATACTCAAATCGATTTGTGAGGATTGCCGCAAATATTGATTCTGGGTGATATACATCCAGTCTTTTACACATCATACTAATGATTTCCTTCCTTGTGGGCATTACAAAACTGGAATTTTACCACTTGAGCTGTAAACAGATATTTAGCTGGATGGTATCAATGATATGATAAGTAAGTGGAGACAGACATGACAAATGACTTCTATAAGATTTTTCAGATTTTCTTGCAACAGATCTGTGAGTGGATTTGCTTTAGCTTAATCTGTGAAAACAATGCAAGTTTGAAAGTGCTAAGAAGACTTTAAAAATAAAGATCTAATCTATTAACAAATCTCCGGTTGCATAAAGTGTAAGCAAACAACAATTTGTTCATGTTTTAGTATTTAGCAAACATCTAGAAAGCAACAGAAAAAGCAACTATTTACAGTAATAAGTTGATCTTAAAAATAGGCAACTTTAACCTGCTTTCTACATATTTCTTACCATTTTCAAGATCTCAATTGTAAGTTTTTTGTCTAGGGCACACTGTATATTGATATAATTTAGCTTGAGTAGTAATACTTTTTTCAGAATTCTTTTTGTTTTCTAATGAAGTTAATATTGTATCGTTGACATTTCGTAATTAAAAATCAATAGAATGACTGTACGGAATGATTTTATTATTTAAGAGAATAATGAGTTCGACTAATGCCGTGTTTTTACCTTTTTCACTTTCTTTCTTCATGTCTTAAGTGATTTATACTTAGTGTTTTTTAACAAAAATAAACTTTAAGAACGGCATATTTAGAATAAACTCAATAATAAAATGTTCTGATATGAACGAATTCTTTTTTTAAATGTTCAAGTTTCAAAGAAAATAACTTGGAAACAAAATATCCGGAAATAAAATAAAATATCCGTTAAAAAAGGGTATCTTTCCTCAGGACGAGAACCCGGAAAGTAAAAATGCTATCGTGAATTCTTCTGATATAAATTGGAAATATTTTCAACAAACCATAAAAGAAATAGTCGAGTATCACACAAACATTATCGATTTAGCGGAGGAATTTGAAAAATTACTAAATTTAGCGGCTTTAGTGGATTATGTTGGACTATCACTTGTTATTTGTTTGGCGATATTTCCATGCATGGCGGTGAGTATAACTAATCTTTCTTAAATTGGAATTAATTTAGTATTTTTTAAAATTGTGTTTTCAGATTCCGTCTTTGAGTTTTAGTTTTTTGAATCAACTACTTTTGGCTGTCGGAAATGGACTTTTGCAATTTATTACTGCTTATTGGGGTAATCAAGTTATAACGGAAAGTGAAGCTATTGTTAGAACATGCTACGAAGCAGATTTTATTGGAGCAGATGTAAGATTTCAAAAAAGTTTGATAAAAATAATGCAAAGAAGCCAAAAAGTGCCGCGGTTTACTGTTGGAAAAATTACTCCTTTATCAATAAACACTTTTCAAAAAGTAAGTAACACAAATAAGCAAACAATAGTATGAGAATTTTTCAAAATATCCAGTTTTCAGTCTTTAAAGTTTACAATTCTTAAAATCAACTTGATTTATTTTAAACTTAAAAACATCTGGGAATGCAAAGCATAACCACAACGAACTCCGTTTTGTTACAGAATTGGAGCTACAGTTTAAATTTTTTTAAATTTCGGCGGCCATTTTGATTATGTCGGAGTTCGTTGAATACCTGTAATACTAAAGAGTAAGATATAACAAAAATAAAGTCAGTTCTAATAACACATTCATGTCTCATCATATAAGAACTTTATTATTTTGAAACTTAATAAGAATTAACAACAATGCGTTCAGAGCTTTTACTTTAAATAATTCGTAAATTGATCTTTCATTTATTTTTTAGAAATTTCCGACTTATATGAAGAAATAACGGGTAAACAGGGAAGGTTTTGAATTTTCATTAGAATTATTAAATTAAATCAAATCGAATTATCAAGGTATCATCAAGTTCCTGGTTTTGGGAGAGCAGATTATCTTCGGTCTAACCGTCTAATTTCTACGTATGCTCTGCTTCTGCTGCATTCTGTGACGTGCATTTGTAGAGTAAACCTCTCTGCATGGAAGAATGGAAATCTAAGCGTCACTAATGCTAAAAATAAAAGAAACTCAATTTGCTAGAAAAAGATAGTTAATTCTTTAATACTATTTAAAACAGAATGGAAACTCCCTCAAGACAGTTCTTCGGTACTAGGTTTCATTTGGATAACAGACCCATTCACAACGTCGGGAGCGAGATCGTCGCTGTTTTACGGTTTCCTATCGGGGTTGACCATGGTACCTGTAGGTGGAGGAATACCTGGGGCAGAAAACAAAAACGCCAGTGGGACTTATCTGATTGCGAACTCCTCGGCGGAGTACGGATTGGCGACATTTTTGGAAGTAGAGGGGTACCGAGGTCTTCAAACATAAACAGGAACTTCATTTGGGTGATAGGACCTTGAGCTACCTTCCCACCGTTACGGTGAATAATCTTCTCGAGTGGAAAATCTGGTATAAACAAAGTTGCCCTCATGTTTCTTCGAGATGATTTTGCCCAGGAAGTTTTTTTATGAACAGAAATGTAGCGTAGGACGATCCTTGTAAACTTAAAGAGGATTATTATTAAGAGTAGACATATAATGGCTATCGAGAAGGGGACAACCATCCATAATGAATAGGCAAATCTGTGGGATGAGATACTTAATTTCTTTAAAACCCTTATGGAGTTTGTTTGTAACAGGCAATGCTATATCTGCCGATCATCCCACAAGTGGAACAGAAAATGAGGATAGAACATTCACAACTGCAGCAGCGGTCGGCATAACAAACAGACGGTCGAACGGATGACTTAGGATTTGATGGGATGCATCGACAGTCTTTGGTCTTCATGCCCAAAAAACTAAATTACAAACAGGACATTATGTTGTGTACGATTTTCTCACAAGATTAGCATTGACCCGACCTCTTTAGGCAAATTCAGCTTGCAGACCGTCATCTGCCTGTTTGGGTTTCTTCCTACTTTTAATTGTTCTGAAAGGAAGAACTTACTATCTTTGTTTTCATTGGGCGCTTTTTTAACTAAATACATATCGGACATTGTGGCAGCCGTTTAAATTTACTTTGACCTCACCTCTTTTCTGGAAGAAAAGAAAACTGAAAATGAGAAAATGGTTCTCAGGTACACTTCCACTATCCGACAACAACCTTCGGAAGTGGCTCTTGTGGTAAATCTGGGTTGAGTCTTACAAAATCGGTTCAGCTGTCGTTGAAGAATTCACTCAGATACTAATTTCATCCGTCGGTGAATCTGATGTACGGGGATTAAAATGCACTTCAAGTTTGCGGAGCTCTTCCTCCATCTTGTGAATTTCTGACAGATTAGTCTAAAATAAAGTAAAAAAAAAGGTTAATTTGTCAATGACAATCAAGGGGTCTTATTCCACACTCACACTGCAATAGGTAGAATCCTGAATATGGAAGGGATATGTGGTTTGTGTTTCAAAGCGAGGAAGTGGATTCAGTAGCAGGTTTAAGATTTTTGATATGAAACGTCTTCCTTCAGAGTCTCTAAATCATAAACAACAGCAGACCGGACTGAATTCTTAAGCCACTAATGACAACGAGTGGTCCTTTTTATAAATACCGTCTCCAAGATGGCAGTGCCGTTCTCGGCGTCATAGTTTTAGCTCTGGGCTCTGAAACCTAGGTCTAGGTTGCTACAAACGAGACGAAATACTTCATCACGTTTTCCCTGCAATATTACTTGTTCTTAGGGTTTCCTACAGAAATGCCTTGGGCTTCTTTCTCTTAGAGTCTCTTCGGTAATCTTTGGCAGAAGTTCTGCAATGCAGTGTTCAACGCAAACATAAATTCGAAAATAAAACGATTCCACTCGTTGTGATCACCGTTACAATATTGAACGATTATTGTCTTGATTGTACGGTTGGCCCTCCTAAGTGAATTGGCCAAGTTCTTTAGAAAATCACGGAAAAGACGGTTGTTGAACAAAGTTCTATAGATTACTACTTGAGGACAACCAAACTCCAAGATGATGTCTTCGTAAACGGCTTGGATTATTAGACGGGTGGTTGCTTGACGGATTGGACGACAATGTACTCACTGTGTTAAAACTGAAAAAATATGAAATAAGGCTTTGAATGATTGTTTAGTCAAAAATCATTTAATAGGTGCTTGAAATCAAAAGATTCTAAAACTTCTGTCAATCAAATCAATTAATTGTGTAGCAACTGTATATGGTAAATGCTTTGCAAAGCAGGTAATACAGTAGTAAGATAGAAAATGATGAACTACTAGAAAGAAGAATAATATAGAAAATATTTCTTTAACGAGCAGCTCTGCAAGTTTTTGTTTAGCAACGGCATAAACCGACCAGAATTATGATTTGATAACGTACGTAATTTCTTTTTTGTTGAGTTGTTATTAGAGCGGACTTTAACAGGAGCGCACTCAGTTTGCTAATGGGAATAATAACGTGTTCGCAAAAAGATAATTGTTCCGTGTAATAAAACTAAATAGAGGAATGAATTATACGCAAATTGATGCACATTTATTTTGTTTATATATGTACTTCTGTTTACTATGAACCTGTTAAAGTCCGAGAATTTCTCGACTTTAATTTTTACCGTACTTGTATTTCGTTTCTAAACATGGATGGAACAAAGATGACTAAACAAACATTCCTGTTACTCAATAGAATGTTCTCTGCACGTCGGAACTTATTAAGACTGAGAAGGCACATTTCGACCAAGCCTACAAAAGCTCGGGAACTCATTTAGATTAATAATGTATTAAGTTTTCTGTTAACAAAATATCAAGATATGAATTATCTGTGTTTACTATGCAGAATAGCTAACGCATTGACAAACCAGAATGTTCATATTTTAATGAGAATACGAATTTTATTTATGGAATTACGTTTTTATAAATAAATCCGCTGATGTTTTTTAAAAAACAGGATCACACAGGCACTATCGATAAATACAACACGCTCCCGTATAAGGTGAAAATTAGAATGTAAATTAACTCACATTAAAACAGACTCGGCCTAGAACAGCGTCAACAAGCACAATTCCACGAATCTTGTACATTAAAGTGCACTAAACAATTTTTAAAAGAAACTATATATGTGTTTTAAATAAACATTGTACAAAATAAATTGAAAATACTTTCAACTAGAAATTTGATAAGCGAAAATGACCAAACACATCCGCAGAATTATTAAGGTAAAAATAAAATTGTAAAATAGCATTACAACCACTTTAGGATGTCAGTAAGATATCTAGTCAAGTTATATGTTGCAGACATATCCGCTTCAGAATTTACAGGTTACTGTATCACCCACAACAGGACGTGTCCCATTATATTTAACATCTATAATATATGGAATATTACAAAATCAGACACAGCTAATGATGAATTTTGTATGATTTGTACATTCTGTATTCTGTTTTAGCGGCATTTGCACATAACGTTAACGATTTGTGAGTATTAGACGAGGCGAGTGGTACTAGAGCCACCGACAGAAAAAGAAGGCGTAAATCCTTAACTTTTTTGCGTTGCTACACATCGACGCAGAAAGGTATCTAGGTACTCCGGTAAAAATCTCAACGAGCTAGGTGTAGGCATGTGCTCGTAGTAGAAATTATGAAAAAGTCCAGTTTTTCCACAAATGTTAACTATCCGGCGTTTATAAATTTTCGTAAAGTGGCGAAATACAAGTACTTTGGTGAAAACACCAGAAAGCTCGACACGGGCGGTTCCGGTAAAACACGAAAACCGTAAACGGAAAATGTCACTTATCGTACCCTAAACTAACCACTTGAATTTGCGTCATCTTATCAGTCTTTTTATCCTCATTCCTAAAATCAAAACTCCAGAAAGACCAGTGTGGTTTTTGTTTCTTTAATTAACATTTTTATGCGAAAAAATATTCTTAAAATACATATTAAGACTTGAAAATTTAGTTGCTTATTATTGAAAGTTTGTATAATACGAATTTCGGAACGCCAGAATGGTACGCCCCTCCCTATGGTCAAGGGTGCCTATTCAGCGCAATACGGATTTACGGCAATCTGGGAGATGAAATCTTGCAAATGCTGAATCCAAAAAAAAAACGGACAAAGGAAGGTGTTCCTGACGATAAGAAAAAATTGAAGGTTCTGCAAAGAAAGTACTACTTTTGTGCTAGAGGAAAGCTATCACTGTATCCAGTTTGTAGGAAATTTAAGGAATTTCTTTTATCGGCTCTTGGCATAACAAAAAATAGATTGATGCTAATGGTAAAGATAATTTGCGATGGTAGTGTTTCTAAAGAAAGAAGGAATAGAGACAGCTATGGGAAAAAATTATTTGCAGAGAAAGAAAAAATTAGAAAATTTGTGGAAACCTACCAACATGCAAAAGCCATTATAATAGACAAAAGTCATGCTGAGTATGCCTTCCACGTAAAATCAACATTACATTATTGGGCAAATGGTACAATTCTCAAAATCCTAAATTTAAATCATCGCTGTAAATGTTTAAAAGAATTTTTTATAATGATTTTAACATCGATTTTTTATCACTTGCATCTGATGTATGTGGTGCGTGCCTTAATCCAAAAATGCCATTAAACCAACAGATGGGACAGAAAAAGTGTCAGAAATAACCAAAATCAAAATTTACAAGGTATGCGCAGGTACCTTTTATAAGGTGATGAAGAAGGAGCCTGTAACCCCTAGAGAACGCGTTCCCCGGTGACGGATAGGAGAACACCTCCCAGATATGGATGGTGAGAGAAAAATGAAATACCTTCCGCGAACCAACAGGCACACATCGATAGTGACTGATCCAGAGTAGACGGTTATTAACACGGACTGATGCAGAATGGTCGGCTGAAAGAAGAGGTCCTTCAAGAAGGGGTTTTGGCGTCAGGATTTAGCAACCAGACACAATTAAAACAGAAAGCGACAATCTGAAGAAATGGCAAAATGAAAAGCCAAGGAATTAGGTTGACAATCCATACCTCCAGAGAAGAGACCCCCAACGGTTACGGAGAGGGGCAACTCTGCTAATGATTTAGAAAACCCGGTTTTAAATCTCAACCATAAAAAATAAAAGACGACAAAAGAATAATCGGAAAATAATATGCGGGGCCTGGAATATCTAAGGTTGAAGAACTAAGAACAAAAAAAGTGATGGAGGTGTTCAAAAAGATGAATATAGATATTATGATAATCAGTAAAACAAAGAAAAAAGGAAAAGGTATAGAAGACATTGATGGCGTTCTTCACACTGCTGGAGTGGAAAAGAACAAAAACCAAAGGCAGTAGTAAGGATTCTGATGAAAAGGTCATGGGAATCCATCAATGAAAGAATCATAAAAGTGGAAATGGAACTATGGGGAAGACAATTGATAATTATTGGAGGATGTGGACCAACAGATGATGGACCCGAAATAGAAAAAGAATTCTTCAGGGACATGCAAGAACAAATAGATAAAATCAGACAAGAACAAGAACTTATTTTGGTAGGAGACCTGAACGGTCAGACGGGGAAAAGCGATAACAGCAAGACAGTTGGGAAATTTGAAGAAGAAGTCACAAATGAAATTAAAAATAACAAATGGCTTCTACCGCCACAAGGACATCCATAAATGTACTTGGAAACAAGAAACGAAAAATCTCAGAGCAATAATTGACTACATAATAGTAAAAATAAAGACAACTATTAAAATAAAAAGCGTTAGAGTGAAGAGAGGGGCAGAATCTGGAACAGACCACAAGTTACTAGTGGCAAATATAGAATTTCCTAGTACGAAAACACATCAATCCAAAAGAACAAAAGCAAAGCCAAATCAACCCAAAGAAAAAAAGAAATTTAAACTACATCTGTTAAAAGAAGTCAGTGACAGACCTATACAGAAGAAGGTTGGATCAAAACTAGATGAATTTAGATATGAAAACATAATAGAACTAACATATGACTATATAAAAATTGGTATTAAGGAGGCAGCAATGGAAGCGTTAGGACATGAGTAAAAAGAGTAAAATAGATACAAATTAAAACTAAAAGAAAGTACCGAGAAATGCGTCAAAGAAAAGAAAAGGTTATATAAAAAATGGCTTAGTATTAAGAAACAGAAAGATCTAGAAAAGCACAAACAGGAGAACAGAGAAGTAAAAAGATTAGTAACTGCAGAAAAAAATTATAACTGGGAAAGAACATGCATGAATATTGATAAATATATGGGTGGCGCAAGGAATTTTAAATCTTGGAAAGTAATAAAAACAATAACAAAAAATACACGAGAAAAAACAAATGTTACATATATAAACGGACAGAGATGGAAAGATTACTATAAAGAACTACTGACAGAAACACGATCACAATTTATAGAAAAAGAAGAAGTAGAATTAGAAATCACACAGGAAGAAATATAAATAACGCTAGAAGAAGTAAAAAAATGCATTCAACAGATAAAAATTAATAAATCAGCCGGCGCTGTAAACATACCACCGAATTAATAAAATATGAGTCGGAAAAATTATTCCGTATCATTCACCGAATGGTTCAAAGAGCTATAAATAAAGACACGCCGCCTAGGGAATGGACTGAAGCTTACATTGTTTTAATATTTAAAAAGGAAGACCACAGAAGATACAAGAATGATAGAGGCATCAGTATTGTATCATCTTTAGGAAGACTGTATAATAAAAGAAAAAGTAGAAAAACAAATAGAAGGCAAGATAGAAGAAGATCATGATTTTAGAGCAGGAAGATCGTGAATATAAAGTACAACAATTTATAGAAAAGAAAATGGCAAAAAATAGAGCAGTCAATCTAGCTTTCACTGACTTGAAAAAAGCGTACGATTCGGTCTCTAGAACAAAATAATGGCAACATGCGAGAAATCAAAATATCAGCTAAAATGCTACAAGCAGTAAAAAACCTATACATTTACAATTAGGTTAGAGTCAAGATAGGCAATAAAACAGGACAAACATTTAGTACAACAAAAGGGCTCCTTTAAACCTGCTTCACATCACTTACTTCAAAATCTTTCTTAAGCAAACACTGAAAGAGTGGAAAAGGAAATGCGAGGAAAGGGTGTCCAAGTTAAAAAATGAACATTTTTATACACTAAGCTTCGCCGATGACCAGGTTGTAATAGCCGAGGATGAAAAAGACTTGAGTTACAAGATACGCAAATTGGAAGAAGAGTAGGGCAGAAATGGATTATAGAAATAAATCTCAACAAAACAGAATACCTGACGACGACACAAGACACAATGGTAAATCTAGAAATTGAAAAGAGAGAGAGATAAAAGAAACTAACGAATTTAAATGCCCGGGATTTACAATATCGAATAAAGGCATAACGGAAGACGAAATCAAAAGCCGAGTGGGGCAAGCCGGATAAATAACAAAAAACGAGAAAATCTACAACACCATATTACGATATTAGGTAACATACGGGGCAGAGAACTGGGTCATAAACAAAGGAAACAAAAGTAAAATAAATGCAACGGAAACGGACTACTGGAGGAGATGCTGTAGAGTTTTACGGCTGGATATAATAACAAACGAAGAGATCAAAAGACGTATGAATGTAAAAAAAAGACACCTTAGAAGAACAGATCCTAACCGATGGATAGCAAAAGTAACAGAGTGGAGCCCTATAGGTTAACGCAAAAGAGGAAGGCAGAGAAAGTCCTAGAGAGACGAGGTAGACGAAATAATGGAAAGAAGACGGCTGGAGGATGGAAATGGGTCGACAGAGACAATGAAGATTGAAATCTTGTGTATATAATATGAAGGAAAGTCCTTCAAGCAGCCTATCATTCTGCTTTGACTTGGCGCATCCCCTACCCTAGTCAATACTACAAGATGTATATTACTTGCTTCAAATCAGTTTCTATACATTCCGTTGCGTGGATGTTAATTCGAAAAAACCTCGCTTTAATACACGGACTGAAAACCAGGCTGGTCGTGATTTTACGGAAATCGAATCCGCTTTGTTAACACATTTTAAATCCTTAGATTTAGAAAGTGTCGAAGAATATTTTTGGCGTTATGGCTTAGAATTGAAGCTCCAGCTACTGTTAGTGATCTGATTCTGCACTTTCCCATAAGAGGGCATTTCTATCATAGTCACTTATAGTTTTCTGATTTCTCTTAAAAAAATTGTTTTAAATAATAATATTTTGTTTAATAATATTTCTTAATATTATTTGACCTCCTTTTTAAAAAAAGCTTCTTTCTATTATCAGAATGAATATTAACAAAACAAGACATGTCCCCTGCGTTCACGCAAAATCAGGCATGTTTATTTGTTTTTTTGCCGTTTTCTTCCTAAACAATAAAACATTTTTCAAGTTGATGGCATTACTTAAAAAGTCACTTGGTACATTACTTAAAACTGCACATTGTGCAACTTTACCTTTAGTGCCCCTGGAGGAAACAGCTTTTTGCGATTTTCTCGAAACTATTTCTTGTGGACGTGCCTGAATTTGAATGAAAAAAGAAAAAAGCTAAGGTTCAAACGTAGTTGAGTGACTTGATTCTCTTACTACAAATGCTTTTTAAATTAAAACTTAATTTCCATCTTTTTAGCTTAATTTGTAGAGTTGTATTAGTTACGTTATATTAACAGATACGCTCTGATAATTTCGAGAATATAAAAGTGTGTATGATACATAATTCTATAGTCTATGATTCTAAAAACTTTCTTGATTAAAGAAGTCCGTAACAATCGTAAAATGAAACATTTTTATGCGACAATCATTTACATATAAAACATAAAAGTTTATTCTCAGTTTGATAACTACATTCAGGAAATAAAATAGTCACTATTCTCTATAAAAAGATGAAGAAGGAAGTGGCTGTCTGATTTATAACTCGCGAATAAAAACTATTTTTAAGTCAAAAGTTAAATTATCAAATTATGCAAATTACATCTTTTCATTACGACTAATAAAATAAAATTTTAAATAATTTAGTAACGGAACTGGTAAGTATACAAGTTGAACAATTTCTGACATCTCGATTTAGTCAATCATAATTAAAGGACGACAAAAATAATTGCTCGTATTGAACAGACCGAGTTATAATATAACCAGATTTTAATTGCAATTATTGTTTCAGGTTATTCAAACAGCATATTCCTATTATATGGTACTTCATCATTTTAATGAATAAATTGAGAATACAATAGCTTGTGCACAGTTCAACGTCAAATAAATTTAGATTTGTAAAATGTAACGTTTGTGTATTAATTAAAATAAAAAGATAGAAAATATCAAGTGATCACTTCTTTTTGTTACAATAATAATTCTTACACGGGATGGAAGCTTGCCATCAATAACGATCAGTTCAATTTACGTGAACCGTAGAAAATAGTGGTTCACGTGCCTCGCGAACATAATGAAGGGACTAAATCACGAAAGAATCGCTAAACGTGACGAAGCAGCTGAAGCGTTTCAGGGGAGGATCAACTTGGGAAAAGCTATATACAATCAATTAGATAGACTGTCCTAGAGAGTACAGGATACCTTTCAGTTAAGGGTTGATTGAAAAATCGAGAAAATCGAGTAAATAAAACTTTCTTCACTTTGCGCTAGATCCAACGGCAATTTCACATGGAATCGTTTAAAAGGTGTTTGAGGTTAAAAGCGCTTGACCCTTCCAATAAAAAACAGAGATGTCACCTCTATGTTGACTTAACCGTGTCTTCGAAGTCGCTTTTCATTTTTCGTTCTATATTGAAAACGTGCATATTGCAATAATAAATTTCGGAAAGAGATGAGATTACGAGTATATTAGAAAATTCTTCGAGATACTTTAACATGCTAAATCAATAAATTTGTATGTCGCAAAACTTTACTAATGTAATTAAAGCGTATCAGCACGCAGGATGATCCTACTATGGATTTAGTTCATCAAACATAGGGATAAAATCGGTATCCGCTTTTCAGTTTACATCTACTATAAAGATTTCCTGTCGAATGCAGCATCCACACGTGTCTATTAATTGGAATGCCTGTAAGTGAGCAGAACAGTATAGTGCACGTAAGGTAGTAATACTTGCTGTTCGGATACTACAACCAGATGTATTATCTCACACGACCGGGGTTCGAAGGGAATGTCTTAAACTTGCGTCACTTGCGCGTTAATCACTATGAATTCTTATTGCGTAAATTGCTAGCTGAATTAATTTAAAGAATTATCTACATTGTGTGTCAATCTTTCGTTATGTAGATTCGACAAATTAGTTTCCAGAGGAATTATATTAGAATGCTTGAAGGAATATTTGAATTAATGAAAGCAAAAGTTATAACTTAGGAAATTTACAAAATCCGATAAAAATAAATTCTTACTTGACAGTTTATTAAAAAATGATGAACGTTGTGAGTTGTCTTTTGAACAGATATCTCTAATAATCATTTGTCTGAAACAGCAATGAATGCCAAATTATCATTGACATTTAGTTTATTAACAACCAAATAGCATACGTGAAGTTTACTAAAATTAACCCAGAACCTGAATAGCAAACAAACTACTAAATAATTTATTAAGTACAAATATACGTATTAAATCAAGCAGATATCTAAAGTTAAATAATAAATAAATAAATGTAATATCACAATTGCAAATAACATATTAACTTACTCTAATTATTTATTAGGAGAAAACATGTTGGTTAGGCCTCTGACTTTAATCCCAAGAATATAGAGCAAACAGATTTGAGTAAACTAGTCTATACTAGTACCGAATTTATCTGCCCGTCAAGATTATAATACGTAAGACAGTTCAAACGTTGATAACTTCAAAAGATTGCAAGAGTCACTAAACTGCCATCAAACCGTCTACTAAAATTCTTAGCATGCTTTAAACCAAAGTGAAGTCCAGACAGAAATATAACAACAAGTAGGGAATTTTTCTGACGGTCAAAAACAATAAAGAACAATGAACCATAATGATAGTACAAACACTAAACTGCAGCGACCTCCAATAAGCTCAGACGCGAGCACGCGTCGACGCTAATGTTATAACTAACTTAAAGAACTTTAGTGATCACACTAGAGGATTTCCAGCACAGTAAACAAGGTGTACATTGAAAACATTTTCTAACTTGCCACCACAGCTAAAGCAAATTTGGAGTTCGTAACGTATTTTATAAAGAAGTGGACTTGCAAATATTTAAAATTTAACTAGTAAATCAAAAACATGCGTAAAATAGGCCTTGGGTAAAATAAATTTTTGGATTATGATCATAGTCGTTAATATACCTAAGACGTCACAAGAACAGTTTAAAACGCCTTGATTTGTGTTAAAGAATTTTTCACAAGTAAAATCCTATGCGTATTTTATCAATAAGACACCGTAGCTTGAATTTTATTGAAAACTATCGAATACATTTGCTGTAAGAACAACAAAAAAGAGTTTTTAAATTGTTCTTAATTGCTAAACCATTAAAGTTCTAAATTAAGATTCTTATCGATTAATTATAAAACTCTTAAGCAACGTTGCAATAAATAAACTGTACTATCCACAAACGAGCACATGGCTATTGGCATTTACTACAATTCTGACTACTGTTGAGATGAAGATGAAGCAATGAAGACAATCTAAACAAACTACAATCATTTGTTTAAAAATTTGATTTCTGTTCTTCAAGTATACATTTTGGCCTCTCGTTTCTGTGTTATTGTTGATGGGTGTTTCAAGCAAGAGAAAAAGAAATCTGACTTTGCATGGAAACTGAACGTTTATGTGGAAAACAAACTAGCACCTGAGAAAAAAAAAGAAACGTTTATTAAGGAATAAATTCACGGACCATCTTGGAAGACAGTAGTTCGCGGTCTAATTTCTCCTTCTCAAACGATTTGTACATGGAGATGAATCTTGAACATTTCTTTTATTGGTGGTTCAAGGCCTTTGCTTTTCAATAACATTCCTTAAAAAGTTATAAACGAGTTGGAATCTGTTCTTCTCTAGAGCATTCAGTTTCGCGATAGACCAATGTGTGAAAAACGGGCCAAGAAAGCTAAGCCCAAGGTATTGGACCTTATCATTTAAAAGTTACTCCGGCTTATGGTTGGGTTGGACGCTTTATTAACCTTCTCAAGACAGTTATGCACAGAGGCGGGTGACGTTTCGACCTTTCCCAGTTTTGAATGACATTGAATCACCATCTGTTTCAATTGGTCTCTTCGTGGGATCTACTATATGTACAAGGAAAACCCACCATTGCTCGCTATTAGACTTTATTAACCATCAATCTGTTTATAAGATCTACACATTGAAAACAGTCGAGTTCTACCATTTATTAAACCTTCTCAAAGAAATTAAGCGTGGAAACGAGTCTGCCTTTGCCTTTTCTAGTCTCTCTTGAATGGCATGGGGTGGCATATGATCGTTTACCAGCCTGATTTGCTAACAATTAAAATCTAAAAAATGTAAACGGGTCAAACTTTGCTCTTCTCTATTTGATTTTAAACGCTACCAAAAAACCTGTAGTGCCTTGAAGTCGAGATTTGCTAACCGTTAATCTCTATGTAAGAAGAAAGTCGAGTCTCTCTAATCATTAATTTTCTCTAAGAAACTATACGCGGAAATGAATCAAGTTTTGTTTTCAAAAAAGTAGCCTGCAGCATTTGCTCACGGACATACTTGCCCCTCTATTAACCTTCTCAAAGAATATAAAGTTTCCAAAAAGGAAATATATAAACCTTTTAAACTTTAAAAGGTTGTTCTAAACTTCTAGTAGGGTTTATTTGTACAATAAATAAAAGACGAAAATTGATATTGTCTCCCCACAAGTTTCAAAATTCGTGCAAGCATTGATTCTATCATCATCCTTGTTTGGACTCATCAGTGGAGGATAATAAAAGTTAATGCTTGCCCGCTTCATACTGGGAAGACAATATCAATTTCTGTCTTTTATTTATTTACCAATAAACCCCACTAGAAGTTAAGAACAGCCTTTTATATTTAAAAGATTTATATATAGAAAGCACAGTAACATATGGAGCTGAAGTCTGGACGCTGATTGGGGAATCAAAACGAAGAATAAACTCGATGGAAAATAATTATTTAAAAAGATGTTACGGTATCACTCTCCTCGATCGTATAAAAACAGAGACCATCAGGGAAAGACTTAAAGTAGAGAAGACGTAAAAAGAATCGAGGACCATAAGTTACCCAAAAGATGCTATGAATGGATACCAAAACGACGAAGGAAAAAAGGCAGACCAAGAACGCGATGGAAGGATAAAATTAAAACAGCAATGGATAGAAGAGATTTGCAGGAAAATGCATGGCAAAACAAAAAAAAATGGCAGTTAGGATGCAGTAAACAGCCGTGAGAGTTGTAATAAAGCTGCTTTATATATATTTCCTTTTTGGGAACTTTATATTTAAGAACGACAAGTCGTATCACTTGTTCTAATTGCTGGCGTTTCTATTAGATGACGCTTTAGTATTTTCATGCTGTTAAATGATATACTTAATTAATATATATCCAGTATAAAACGGACAAGCATTGACTTTTATTATCCTCCGATAAGTCCGAACGAAACGATCGTCTGAAAGTATGATAGAGTCAATGCTTGCACGAATCTTGAAACTTTATTGTGGGGAGACCATATCAATTTTTGTCTTTTATTTATTGGACTTTTCAAAGAAGTTATACATAAAAGAGGTCGAGTTCCCATCTTTCTCAAGTAGTTTTGAACGACAAAACGCCATCTGTGAAATTTATATAGTAAAAGAGCATTGCCCACTATCAACTCTTCTTTAAAAAGTTATAAAGCTCGCACATAAACAGACAACCTATGGTGGTCTACTGTCAGGTTTTACCCTGTACGAGGGTTGGTATTTATATTTCTGGCCTTGGCAACGCTGACTGTTTCCAGGCGTAAACTTTACATTGTTGAACATAACCTCAACCAAACATTTTGTCATTTGAGTGCGATTAGTGTTGTTTGCAGTTAATTGAAAAGTGCATTCCCTAGTAAAAAATGGAATTGACCCGTGCAATTATTTTTCATAACTTTCGACGTGGATTATCACGACAAAAGTGCATCAATGAACTTAATACATTATATAGCGATGAAGCTCCATCCTACAGCACTGTAAAAACTGGTATAATGAATTCAAACGTGGTCGATGTTCACTCCAGGACGAAATCCGTGAAGGCCGTCCAAAATCTGTCGTTGTGCCTGAAAACATCGATGCTGTGCGTGAACTGATTAAAGAAGATCGTCATGTGACATACCGTGAGATTGAGGCATCTTTGGGCATTAGTATGACTAGCATCAACAAGATATTACATGATCATTTGGCCGTAAAAAAAATTTATTCCCGTTGGATCCCGCATAACCTAACCAATGCTCAAAAGAAGGCTCGCGTCGACTGGTGCATTGAAATGTTGAAAAAATTTGCGAAAGGTGCATCAAAGGCTGTGTATAACATCTGCACAGGTGACGAATCATGGATCTACGCATATGACCCCGAAACAAAACAGCAATCAACTGTGTGGGTCTTTCAAGACGAGCCAAATCCAACAAAAGTTGTTCGCTGAAGAAGCACATCCAAGCAAATGGTTGCCTGTTTCTTTGGCATTACCGGTCATGTAGCAACAGTGGCGTTAGAGCAACGTAAGACGGTCAACTCTGAATGGTACACAACCATTTGTTTGCCAGAAGTCATTGGAGAAATTCGGAAAACTTCAAAGAAGAGGCGAATCATTCTTCATCATGACAATGCAAGCTCTCACACCGCTGCTCAAACAATTGAATATTTAACCAGCCAGAAGGTCGAGTTGATGGGCCATCCACCATACAGCCCGGATTTGACATCCAATGACTTCTTTTTATTCCCGTACATCAAAAACAAACTGCATGGTCAACGATTTTCAACACCAGAAGAAACCGTTTTTTGTTTCAAAACGCATATTTTGGAGCTGCCTCAAACAGAGTGGAAAAAGTGCTTCGAAAATTGGTTCAAACGCATGGAAAAGTGTATCAATCTTAATGGAAAATATTTTGAAAAACAATAAAACTAGTTTCGATCATAAATACTTGTTTTTTGATTGTTAGGCCAGAAATATAAATAGCAACCCTTGTATACCTTTCCTAAATAATAATCTATACACGAAAACTGACAGGTTTTGATCCTTCATTAACCTTCTCAAAAAAATTATATACGGAAATTGAGTGGTTTTTGTATTTTCCAGACGTCTTGGATTAATTTGTTCATTTTTTCGGACAATTTACACATAGAGACAGACTTCGCTTTCTATTAACTTTCCTCACAAAGCTGAAGCTAAGGGTTTGTCCTTCATTAACTTTGTCAAGGAAAATATGTACAAAGATGGGCCAGCCTTTATCATCTATCAATCTTCTCAAGAAAACTATACACTGAGACCGTTTGGCCTACTTCCTTTGATATCTCTGTCCAGAAAAGACGAGACTTCTCTTTTTGGTCAAAGAGAATGTTAAAATTATTGGTAATATATTTGCAGAGAAAACTATGCTAAAGCACTATACAAACTATTAACTAATAGAGCTGATCTATTTAAGACTGTTTAGGAATGTGGATGCTTTTAGATGAAGCCTAACTTACTAACATCAAGGAACAATACAGGTCTTAGTTATTGGTAGTTCCAAAATTTGGATACAGACTCGTGAACGTTCCTAATCTGAAAAGACGAAATAGTCTATTTAATACTCTAAAATTATGACCTATGACTGCTTCTAAATCCGGAAAATGGTTTGATCAATTAAGTGACAGGTAGAAGCGTATTAAGAAGTGGGAAAGATTCTTTAACTGCAGATGTGAACAAAAAATGATATTTGCCAGTAACCACATTGAACAAGAAATCAAATCTAAGATAAACTCATCACTAAAAAGAAATGATAGTTATTATGAGCACCAAGAACTGTCGAGATTTACTTGTTGTTTTAACAAAATTGTAAAAACCCAAAACAGTAGCCTGAATTGCTTTGGGATGTGTAAGGTGCAAGCTGTACAAATTTTATTAATCAGAAAATGTGCTGTCTACCTGTGCTTGATTTAGTGGCAGTTGTCAGAACTGTTTAAATAATGCGACTTTCAAGAATTAAATTTATTTTTATTTAAAACTTTATATTGATTATTAAAGTTTACCAAAGGGTTTTTAAAATGCATTGATCTGGTTTATTATGTCGACAAATAATAACCAATAGACTTGTATAAGGCATATCTAGATATATTTCTTTATTATCATTAAAGTTATAGGAAGCTTATCTACTGATATCCTGGCAAGAATAATCATCATCATTATCAACGTTGTTTCCTTTTTTAAAAGAAAACTTTCTGTTCAGCCAAGATTGAAGATTATGTAGTGGGAGGTCGTTTGATGACAGTCATGAACGCAAAAAGAGAATTATGAGTATAATACTTTTTGAATCACGAATCAAAGCCGCACACTCGAAAGTTATTTTTGCTGATCAAGTTGCCTTTATACGAACCACTTCAGTCCCAAGGGCCAAGTTTTCACACTTTTAGTTTGGATTCCTTAGAGAAATCTTTAAAAAGGTTACCACTTTATTTCTCATTTACTACCCCTTTTTACGTTATGTGTTACATTAGAGGGACACGAAAGGAGTCTCCACGAAGATTGCGTTCAAAGGGTTAAACAGTATATCTGATCCCAAAACTGAGAGCAATCGGACGTTCTCTAAAAACGACTTACCGGAACACTAGAAAGAAAGAAAGGAAAGTGAAGAAGAGATGAAAAATCAACGGTTTCTTTCGAAACCAAGCCTGGCGACGACTTTAATAAAGATTGAAGAAATATCTATAAATAAAGAAGTTTTATTGTCTGACATATGTGATAAAAACAAATGTGATATTTTACTAGTCTAGGACACTCATTGTGAGTCAAATAGTCGTAGACCAAATATAAAAAATATGAAGCTTGTTTTAGAGCGGCTTACCCCTACAGTAACGCTATCTTTTTCAATCCCCGTCTGGATGTTCTTTCAACTTCCCTAACTTGTAACAACGAGATTGAAATTCTTACTGTTAAGCTAAAAGTGTACACAATCACGTCCGTGTATAAACCATCCAACGCCAGCTTCATGAACTATATAATTTCCTTAACCAGAAATACAAGATCATAATAGGAGATTTCAATTGCCATAGCACCGCGTGAGGGTACACATCTTTTAGCAGCTGCAGATGGAGAAGAGCTTACAATCCCGATAACATTTTCGCGAGCAGAAGGCTAGTTGACCTCACAGAAAAATTTGTTTTGGATACAGTTTTAAAAACACAACATAGATCAATAGTTTGTAAGGTTTTAACTGCCGTAAACCCAAAAATAGTCTCCCTCAAGAGACGTTTCAACTTTAAAAAGGCAGAGTAGGAGGTTTTTACAAAAGATCTAGATGATAAAGTAACTATAATAGAGCCTAAACTAGAAAACTATGAAACATTTGTTGAGGTAGTAAAATAGATATCACGGAAACACATACCAGGAGGATATAAAATGGAATATGTCTCAGGACGCGACGAAGAATCGAAGAACCTCCTCAAGAGGTATCGGGAACTACAAGATAGCGATCCTTTTTCTGATGAAACAGTTAAACTTGGCGAACAGTTAATGAAAGCAATATTCAAGTCTAGAACCAAAAGGTGGAGCAACCTTTTGGGAAAGCTATATATGACAAAAACCAGTTGCCGCGCTTAGAAACTCCTGGGAAATCTTAGTAACAACCCCACAAGCCCACCACAGGATCTAACAAACATAACGCCCGATCAACTATTACATCACCTCGTACTAAATGGAAAGGTCTCAGGAAGGATAGTACGCAATTTAGATCAAGAGAAATGCAGCCGAACTGACAACATAAGAACGGAGCAGATGAAAACTTTGGCCCAAAAGCATAGAAATGGCTTCTAGATATGATCAATTTGTGTGCAACTGGATTAAATGTACTTAAGACCTGGCGGAAAGCACGAGTAGTGGCACTTTTGGAGCCCGGAAAGAACCAGCAGGACCAAAAAATTTCCGGCCTGTTTCCTTACTGTGTTACATTTTTAAAGCGTTTGAAAGAATGATTTTATAACTGTATCTCTGAAACTGTGAAGGAGAAGTTAATTCCAGAGCAAATAATAGGTGGGGTTACATTAGACAATAAACTATTTGTAAAAGTATACAATGTCACTCAAGATTTAGGTCTAACGAACCTACTAAAATGCTTACTCCAAAACCCTTGTTTCTACGTTTCCCTTTAATCAAAGAACAGTCGCTGGAAGAACTAGAAGGACCCTCCACAAGAAAGTGTGCTTGCACCACTTCTTTAAAACATAAACACCAACGATATACCATGAAATCCTGAAACGAGGCGTTTCATATGTGCTGATGACACGATTATAGCAGCACAGGGGAGAAGTTTAGGAAAGGTAGAATATAGATTATTGGCCGTTTTGGAAGAGCTAGAATACTATGACAGGAACTCTTTAAAACCGAACCCTAGAAAAATTCAGGTATACGCCTACCATCTTAATAACCACCAGGTGAGAAAAAGACTAAAGATAACCTGGAGGGGACATTCTTTGGAACATTGCACCGAACCAAAATATTTAGAAGTCAAGTTGGACCGTACAATGACTTATAAGGTCGATTGTCAGGACACCAAGGCAAAAATGTCGTCTAGGACTAATATAACTCGCAAACTGACTAGTATCACTTTGGGATTTCAACCAAGTGTAGAGCGAACCTCTGCTTTGGCTTTATGTCTCTCAACTGCGGGATACTCAGCTTCAGTATGGGGTTGCTCTGCACACACCCATCTAGTCAATTGTGCAATAAATGACACTGGCCAAATAATATCTGGATGTTTAAAACCCACTTCAACAGATAAAATTTACCCTATCATAAGTACTGCCCTTCATCCATTAAAAGGTAGGTTGTTTCGGAAGTTGAGAGAAAGAAGCAAGCAACTGATCCAAGGAATCCCTTGTTTGGACACCAGAGGTATCAAACAAAATTAAAATCTAGGAAAAGCTTTATCTACGGATGTACTTGAAACCACTACCAGACGACGCCGCTGTCAGCTGTGGCAGACGTCTCTTCCTGCTGAAGCCTCGGAACCGCGAGAGAAGCTAACTGCAGGCAGCCAGTTACCATATTCTACTCGGAGAGCCCTCACAGGCTTAAAAACAACACTTCGCGATGCAAAAAGAATTTAAAAAGATGGGGATATGCAGAGAACAATAGATGAAAATGTGGAGAAATACAAGACGCTGCGCACTTACTGGTCTGGCCAGACTTAGGGAAAGGCTACATCCATCGATGTCTCATCGAGGGGAATGAGAGAGCCATCCTTGTTGCGCTATACTGGGGAAACACCATTTGATTTTACTTGTGATCCACACACGCAAAATAAGTAAGTAAGCACGTTAGATGTTGGGGGTTGACTCAGTTTTGTAAGACTTTTTCCATTTTATAGTTTCTCATCGTCTCAGGATTCCATTCATTTCTTCGTTTGATTCTTTCCTTGCGTTTCTGCGCCCTAAATCTTAATCGTTTCTGGTTTTTAATATTTATATTTATTATCAAAATATAACTGTCTATTATAATTACATGTTTAAACCAGCTGAGTTGTTTGCTTTCTATTTTGTACTATATAGATGTTGTTTTAGTCTTCTTATTTTTGTGTCTTGCCTAGTTACTGCCTCAGTTTTGCGAGATATCTTTATTTCTAGAATCTACAATTTAGATCTTAATGGTAAGGTTGTGAATTCTAATTTTAGTAATATACGTCACTGATCTATCTTTATTGGTGAGGTTGTAATCTAATGGAATGAACGAAAGATTAATTTGAGTAATTGTGAAGACTTGTTTACTTACTTTTTGTATCTCTTTTACTGCCAAAAAGTGACGTATTTCATTCATTCTTCTTGCTTACCTTTATTGTTCTCTGCACAGTTTTTGTTTCAGCTTAAACTGTCTTCTTTGTATGTTTTATTAATCCTTTTTATACGTTTCAAATCTGCTTTGAAGTTACGTTACTAGCATTAAATCATCTGCGTATAAAGATTCTTTAACTAAATCTACTACTATAAAAGACACCATACTGATGTTCTAATCTACTAATAATAATTATTATTATTCATCGTGCAAGAAATGGAAAGAGAAATGAAAAATTTAGTTAAGAACACTGCCTTGGAAAGTGTAGAAGAGAAGTGGGGCAGGATAAAGACGGGTATAGAAAAAGTTAGTAAAGAAATGATTGGCTATAAAAGGGAAGGAAAATAAAAAAGCCGTGGATTACATCTGAAATGGTAGCCAAAATGGACGAGAGAAGAAGATTCGAAAACCAAAATACAGAGGAAGGAAGAAAGTGTTACAGAAAAACTAACAATGAACTCAAGAGGATTATAAACTAGGCGAGGAATGATTAGATTGAGAAAGAATGCAAGGAAATAGAAAAGCTGGAAAGAACTAAGGTTAGATCTATTAGATGGAATAGAATGGAAGGAAAGAAAATATTATAAATGGAAATAAGGGAGCTATAGAGAGCAAAGAGGGAGTGTTACTGAAGAACAAAAAATAAATTGTGTTAGATAGATGGAAAGAGTACATGGAAGATCTGTGTGGAACCAGAAAAAAAACACAACAATTGGAAACAGAGAGAGAGGAAGAAGTAGAGGAGGATAATATGGAAGAAGGAATTTTAGAAACGGGAGTAATGGCTGCAATAAAGAAGATGTGTTGATAAAGTGCTTGTAGGAAGAAGGCTTAAAGGAAGTCACATTGTTCTGCGATATAATTTACAAGAGAAAAAGGATACAAAGAAATGCAACGAACACCGCACGATAAGATTAACCACAAATGTAGCAAAGATACTGTTGAGGGTGCTAAATAAAAGGCTAATCAGAAAGATGGAAGAGAACGTAGCAGAAGAGCAATATGGATTTAGAAAAAAATGGGCACAAGAAATGCAGTAGGTGTAGTACGTACGATTGGAGTGAAATATCTTGACAAGGGAAGAAGATTGAGCATCTGTTTTGCTATTCTCGAAAAGGCTTCCGACTATGTGCGCTGAGAAAAGCTGATGAGGATATTAAAAGAAAAAAGGGGTGGATTGGAAAAAACGAAGGCTCATTGAAAGTTTGTATTTAAATCAGGAAGGGATCATCAGGTTGAGAAATAAAAGAACGGGTTGGTTCAACATCGGAAGAGGAGTAAGACAGAGATGTCGCACACGATCTTTAACATATATGTAGAATATATGGTTGAACGTTGCTGGAAAAAGAAAAAAGGAGTGAAAGTGAAAGGAAGAAGAATAGTAAGTTTGCGTACGATATGATATTGTTTGCCGAAATCACGAATAAGTTAGAAAGCATGCTCCAATACCTGCAGAATATGAAGAACGACTTCGAGCTGAGGATAAATGTAAAGCAACCGAAGGTAATAAAGATTGGAGGGGAGGTAAAAGAAGACAGAGAAAGAATTGAGCAAGTGAACAGGTATAAGTATTTGGGTACAAAAGCAACAACCAGCTGGAGAAGTGAAAATGAGATAAAAACAAGGATTACAATTGGCAGGGGAGTTCTTTCAAAGAAATAAAAATAATGATAAGCAAAGTCGATTTAGATCTAAGGAAAAGGTTGGTGAAATGTTTTGTTCGGAGAGTGTTTCTGTACTGCTGAAGAAAAACAAAGGAAGGATTGCTGCTTTTGAGTTGTGGGTATGGAGAAGACTATTAGGCATTAAATAGACAGGTTGCATAAGGAATGAGGAAGTTTTGGAGAACGTAGGGGAACTAAAGATACTATTGGATGTTGTAAACAAAAGGAAAAAAACTGGATAGGACATGTACTGAGGAGGGATTGCTTAATAAAAGACGTCTTAAATGGTTTTGTCGCAGGAAAAAAGAAAAGGAAGAAGGTTAAAAATGACGGGCGAACTAAAAGAGGAAGGAGAGGTATATGTTGATAGGAAGAGGATAGTAATGAAGAGGACAGTGTGGAGAAGTCCCTAGGCAGGACCTGTGGAAACAGACAACTCTTGATGATGATTATTAGTCGTAAGAGAGAATTCTCATTCTGCCAGGAGACAGTCATTTCGTGGCGTTGCTCACGCTGGTGAACGCAGATTGCAAATGATGAATATAAGACCTTTCCAACTACCATCCGGAAGAAGCAGTAAACAGTAAAGTGATTGCAGAGCAACGAGCCATCTGATTAGTTGTAGAGGCAATGTTATCGTACTATAAAAAATTAGCTTTTATGACACAAAAACATGTTTTGTGAAATCACACACCGAACATCAAAAATGAATTGTTTGGTTAAATTTCTGCTTGAAAGTTAGTTTTGTTGATGAAGTTTCTTTTATACGAGCTAATTTCCAAGGTCAAGTTTGCCCATCCTTGGTTTAGAGTGTGTAGAGAATCTTGAAGAAAAATATAAACCGTAATTACTTACTGACAACGGTCAAGTGGACAAACTACTTATTGTTAGTGCTACTCAAATATAAGATGAAAACATTTGTATAAAAAAATAACTTTTAATGAAAGTGTTACAGAATGACCCAAGGTCGCAGCAAAATAACCTAACGATTAAAGATCTAATCTTTGCGCTTGACTTTGGAAGGCCCTAATTCAAACCTCTCAAGTTGCTTTCCTTTTCTTAGTAGGGTAGGAAAAAAACAAAGCCTGCTGCTTTAGCAACTTTAAGGTCTCTTTCGGCAAAGAATGAGTACATAAGAAAACTGTAACTTTTGTCGATTGATTGTAAAGGACTTCTAAGTTTCAAGCTAAGAAATCCAAGGGTGATTTTGATATTAAAACTAACTGGCTATTAATTCAGTTGTGTTCCGAAACTTAAGTATTGTAATCTAATTATTATTGCTATTCATTGCTTGACTTGAAGACATAACTTTATTTATTGGGATTAATTGATTTCTGAATTATACATCAATAGAATATAGAGAATTATGGAAAATAACTAGTGAACAAGGTTCTGGCATATAATGTAAATTTAATTGTAAGAATTACCATTAAGTATGTAAATTATTCGATTTTTTTATAATAGTAGAAAAAGCAACTCGTACGTTTTGTTGTTGGTAGTTTTTCACGAAGTTGAAAAAATGGCTTCGAAACAGCCAAGTGATTACTTAGGTTTGCAACGAAAACTGTTTAGATTTACAGGTGTTTCTCTGAACGAGAAGGAAAGCAAATGGTACAATATATATTCAGCAGCTGCATTAATTTCCTTATTAAGCTATCCTGTTACGATTATTCACGCCGTTCTGACAAATAATTACCCTCTCGATGTTGTATTGGAAAGTATTGCCTACGGCTTGGCTTGCACTAATGGTAAGAAAATTACTAAATTGAGATTTCAAATCGTACATTTAGATAAAATATGAAAAATTATATGAAATGTCTAAGAAATCGTAAACATTTAATTAGCAAATTGGTATGCTAAATGAAAATTATGACATCTATTGAAAACGTTAATTTTCAAAATTATGTAATTACAACATGCATAAGCTGGAAGTTCTTTTTTTTGGTATACATACAATCTAGACAAAAAGTGAGAGGACCAGTGTTTTTCTCACTTTTCTCGTTTTTAGCTTTCTTTAAAATATTAGTTATATATTGCGTCCGCAAACAAATAGGAAAAGCTCTTCTTACTTTACAAAGTCATACGTTTGCTCCGAACACTAGAAGAGGTGGAGAAATCGAAAAAAAATTAATAGATGAATGCACTTTGTATGTGAACGGTCAAGTAAGAAACTATTTCTATCGTTCCAACATAATTCCTATACTTTCTTTGTTTTCAATATTTTAGCTCATGGTAATTTTGCTTATGGGACTTGGAAGTGTAGGCTCTTCAGTTATAGGTTCTCTAATATCAAGATTATACCATAAAGATCCCCAGAGATGGAATTTACCTTATGGTCAATTTGCATTGCTAGATACAACTGCTAGTCCTAATCTCGAACTTGCCGTTGCCTATCAAGCTTTCATGATTATTCTTATGACTATAGCAATTTCAAACGTTATAACTTTTATTGCTGGAGTAATGGCTTATGTGGCTTACGAATTTAAGATTTTGCAAAATTTCATTTTAAATTCTGTTACTTATAGTTGCAGAAAGATGAACCAGGTAAAAACATGCTAGTATTTATTATTGAATGTCGAGCTGTTTTTCTAATTATAAGCACGGCTTGATATTCAGTAATAAAAATCTTTCAATAATTTCTCCTCTGGACAGGAACCGAGAAAGCAATCATATATTAAATCCATCAGACATAAACTGGAAATATCTTAGACAGACCATAAAAGAAATAGTTGAATATCATACAAACCTTATCAATTTACCTGAAAAATTTGAAAGATTGCTAAATTTCGCAGCTTTAGTCGATTATATTGGATTGTCAATCGTTATTTGTTTAGCAATGTTTTTAATTATGATAGTAAGTAAATCGCTGTTTTAAAAAAATGGAATTAAGATATTGCTTAGAATTACATTTCTAGTTACCTTCTCTGAATTTTCGATTTTTGGATCAAGTACTATCGGCTGTTGGGAATGTATTCTTGCAGTTTATTACTGCTTATTGGGGCAATCAGGTTAAAACTGAAAGTGGAACTGTTGTTCAAGCGTGCTATGAAGCCAATTTTGTTGGAACTGATGTGAGATTTCAAAAGAACTTGCTGAGTGTGATGCAAATGATACTGTTGGGAAATTTGCTCCTTTATCATTAAATACTTTTCAAACAGTAAGTAATATAAATTTATTATAATATTCTTGCCTTTACTTGTACCTTTGTTATCATCTAAAGGGTTTTCCAATAAGAGGTGTTATTTTGAATAGCCCGCTATTTCGGTAGATGTCACTTTTGAAGCTATCATTTTTTGACATTTGACAAGTAGAAACTACGCCATTAATAAATATGGAACGATACACGCTTCAACAACGCATTGAAATTATTAAAATTCACTATAAAAAATGGTGAAAATTTGGCAGAGACGGTTCGTAAAACTCGAACATTTTTGGGTCACCGTGAAGCACCTTGTCGGACCGCAATACAGAAATTGGTGAAAAAAATTCGAGCTCTTGGGACAAGTTAGTGATGTGAAGAATAAAACCCGTGCACGTCGCTCAAGAACAGCCGAGAATATTGCTGTTGTAGCCGAAAGTGTTAAAGAAAACCCAGGTTTGTCCATTCCTCGTCGTTCTTTGGAATTAGCCATTCTACAAACGTCATTACACCGTATTTTGCATAAAGATTTGGGTCTTAAGGCTTATAAAGTCCAGTTAACACAAGAACTCAAGCCGGCCGATCATCAACAACGTCGTGTCTTTGCTGATTGGGTCGTTGAAATGCATGAAAATGATCCAGAATTCCATCGAAAAAATCATCTTGAGTGATGAGGCCCATTTCCACCTCGGTGGCTTCGTCAACAAGCAAAATTGTCGGATCTGGGGCTCAGAAAATCCAAGAGTTATTGTTGAAAAGTCTCTCTATCCTCAACGTGTGACTGTTTGGTGCGGTTTATGGTCCGGCGGAGTCATTGGACCTTACTTTTTCGAAAATGAGGCTGGAGCAACAGTTACGGTGACTGGATTGCGCTATCGAGAGATGATTAACGATTTTTTTATGGCCGGAATTGGATGGTATTGATCTGGACAACGTTTACTTTCAACAAGACGGCGCTACGTGCCACACAAGCAACGAAGCCATTGATCTTTTACGGAAAAAGTTTCCGGACCGTGTTATCTCTCGAAGAGGTGATCACAATTGGCCACCGAGATCTTGTGATTTAACACCTTGCGACTTCTTTCTTTGGGGCCACGTGAAAGAGAAGGTCTACGCCAACAGCCCAGCGTCGATTCAAGACCTCAAAGATGGAATTCGTGAGGCTATCGAGGACATAGGGCAGCCACTTTGCGATTTGGTTATGGAAATTTCATGAAAAGGATATTGTCCTGTAAGCGTGGTCGTGGTGGTCATTTGCCTGATGTTATTTTCCACTATTAACGGCATACCTTCCTCTTTATAATGAAATAAACATCCGATCATTTATATTAAAAAATGGCACTTTTCGTTGAATATCAAAATAACACCTCTTATTGGAAAACCCTATATAATGTTACTGATTATTTGCTAACTGAAAGTATCACTTCAGTGGGTGTGTTGCGGATTCAATCAATCATTATTTCAGATTGAATTAAGTAAGTAAGTCATTTATTATTACCAACGCATCCTTTGCCACATATGCTTCAAACGAATATCCATTCATATATGCGTGACTTCTAATAGTCTCTATTTGACCAACATTCTTGAATAGCCTGATGAATTTACAGTTTTGTCTTGCCATGCTTTCTTTATCAAAAACCGCTTGTAATCACATACATTTCTTTTATAAAGAGCAATCAATTTTGCTGTCACTATCAAGTGACTGCCAGTCTTGATACTACAGTTGTCTTCCATCATGTCTACTAAACTTATCTTTAAATTACTTAACATTCTAGAAAAATTTAGAATTTCTAGTTCAGTCTTTTCTATGATGATTGTCACTTCCGTTACATGTGTTGCATTTAATTTGTGTTTTCGGTGTGTTCTCATATTTTCTTTGTAGTTTACTTTTGTTGAAGAGGATTTTCTTGGCAAAAATGAGTCCATACTGAGAGGTTGATTAACCGTTGTTGTAGTTTGTCTACATTTTTTTAATCAAATAAGGTTAACGAACTTTTCTAATTTATTTATCTTTGCTTGCGGGACACAGGGTATCTTCATACAGTTAGATATTTATGATTCTCAAATGTTGAACTTTCACAGCTGTGACTTGTAATTCTACTTTACTTCACTATAGGTCATGTTAGCAAATTGATAAGGGTTGGATTTTATCACGATTGCACATTGGATTTTAGCTTTAATTATTACCTCGCAATTTTCCCTACGTTTTGTCTTTGATATTCGGATAAGTGGCCGGGTGTAATTTGTTTATGTAAATTCTTACTTGTTCATTTCTCTAAAGGTAATCCATGTGTGGTTGATTTTTTGTTTTTGATACGGCCAAAATGAATTAAAGTTTAGATTTCTATACCTGATCATTTGCTAAGTTTATTCGCGTTCGTTTCTATTTAGCTGCAGTTTACAGTTATGTTCTTGTGACACTTGGGATTTTATCGGTTGCTACTTTGATCTTCGCTACTTGATCATAGTGTGAGTTATGAGAATCTTTAATTTTCGAGAACCGAAATTTGTGTTAGCGGGAGCTCGTTCCTGAGGTGTTTGAATTGCGCTTTAGGCAGATTCAGTAGAGGAAATTCGTCGCCGATACAATACGTTGTAGTGTTTGTGAAAGGGCTGCATGTTTTTTTGAGTTTGTAACAAGCCTCAACTCAGCAAGGCTTGTTCTTCCGCATCTAGGGTCAATGGTTGAAGATTTTCTTTTTTGACACAACGCCAGATTGGTTGCTGGGGAAGGTGACGAAAACTCAAGATTCCGTTCTACTTCTGATCACATTGTTCGACGTGTAAGATATTTTCACTGAGAAGTGTTTAAGATTGTTTTTGTCAGTTTTATTTTGTTAGCATAAGGAGTGCGGGTGTCGGTGGGAAGTGTACATAAAACAGTCAGTCGAGGTCGGGATTTGGTTAGTTTGGTTTTCTTTTTGAAAAGCGGGAGATCCATTGTTAAACGTGTTGTCGTGGGCTTCGGTTATAACAATTTGTGTACAAAGTCCAACTTATTTATGTATTCAGCGTATTAATTGTCGAATCGCAATATTTAGTTGTACGGAATATTGGGGATTTCATCATCTCACTCGATCGGCTTGGGAAGAGAAGAAATATTTAAGTTTAATTCAAATTAAATTTTTAATTGTTGAATTTTCATTGTTATTAATCAATTAGATAACAGCCTGACTGGCCCTAATTAATTGCTCTACTCCAACTAGCTACCACATATGGCACCCAACCAAGAGCTGCTGGAAATAAGTTATACGACGAATGTTTAAAATATTTACGTGCTAAATTTAAGAGGGTGTATTTCAAAAGTTTTCACTACCTATTTATACTGTACGAACATTAACTATGTGTCAGAAAATTACATACAATACTCGGAAAAAGTGAGTACCGGTAAAGGGGAAAAATGAATCAGAAAATGAACTTGAAAAAATGTTGGATATGTTAGCAAAAAGCATAGATAACTTGGCAGATAATAAAACTAAAAAACTAGATAGGGTTGAAACAATACAAGTTGCTGAATCAAAAAGAAATAAATGTAAGACTAACAATGATAAAGATGAGGCGGGGGACGAGAGTCGCTGGAAATTGGGTCAACGTGCAAACAGCAGTATATAATACATATCTGTGTGGCGTGATCTTGATGGTTACAACATACACTTCAAGCCAAATGGTGGAATACATCCCGTGTTATTTATACGGCGATTAAGGGAAATAGTAAGTGCTTCCAGAAAAGCAAGTTAGTCTTGCCGTAAGCAGTTTAAAAGGCTTAGCATCAGATTGGGCTGTGGTTAAAGAAAATGACTTTGTAAACTTCGACGATTTTATAGACAAATTCCTTCATAGATATTGGGGGGTGGAAGCACAACACAAAATATCTTTTAAATTAAATATGGAAAATATGTAAGAGGTTTGAGGACGGATTATTGCCTCCAATTGGCTAGTAACTGTAGCATCTAAAGACACAATGCTGAGGTATATTTTGCAACATTTCGAAAACGGAATTAAAAGAGGTATTAGAAACTCAGCGTTATAGACAATTGATGAAGTCGAACAATTTCTGAGGCAAGTAGATGAAACTGTAGGCCCAGAGTTAAATCGTCTACTGCTGCAAGGAAGGGGCCATAACAAATATAATAGATGGAGAAGCCGAGGACAAGGGAAAGAATGAGGTGTTGGAGAGGAACTCTTTCTAGTGAGGTCAGCGGTTACTCCAACTCAAAATCAAGATTTAGCCGCAATAAAGTTTAATAGAGAGCCGGAAGAACTGTTATTGAATACAGACAGTGGTAACAACGAACAAGATAGTAGAGTATTTGCGGTCATCAATATAATCATCGAATGTTATCATTCGATGCCGGCACTAGTAGACTGTGGAAGTAGTAGCAGAAGACACCAAGATTGTTGTTTTGTCAATGGTGGGCGTTACCTTGAAAGGAGCTTGTACAAAAACATCCATTAAGAAATATTATTGAGTAGGTGTTATGAGCTACCACGATTGGTGATATGGCATATGACATTGTTTATGTTGTCGTCTCAGGGTTAAATCGTCCCAGTTATTCTTGGGTTTGATTGATTAGTTGAAGTAGAAGCGTCGATGGAATGTAAAAATGAAATTTTGAAAATCCGTAATAGTCAAAAAGGAGTACAGAGTGTGACATTTAAGTCGGCTGTGTCTCAGTCGACAGCTACAGAAGTGAACGAAATTGTCGAGTGGATTTATTCAAAAAAAACCAGAGGAGGAAATAATGAGAAACGAATCTCCACAAGATTATACGATTGTGGCGGGTGCCCAATTGTTTTCGGAACATCAGAAGTTTCAATATCTTCTTCAAAGATATTCAGCGATTTGGTTTGAGAAACCCGGACTGATGAAACACTGTGAACACGAAATCAAATTAAGAGATTACAGTCTCTTTTATTTAAAATCGTTTTCAATACCGAACGCGGATAAGACAGAAGTTGAAAAGCAATTACAGGAGATGGTGGACTGGGGGGTCGTGTCTCCCGGTACTATGAATATGTTAGCCCACTAGTAATAGTGAAAAAAAAAAGGATAACTGCGTTAGGGTGGGTTTAAACGCTGTATTTCTAAATTCAAGAATGGTTCAGAAGCAGCATATCACATCTCCAAATCCGGAATAAATAATAATGAACTTCAGTAACAACAAATGTATGAGTCTTACTGATCTAGCCAATTTTTATTGACACAAATAGAGATAAAGGAAAGCAATAGGAAATCTACCAGTTTTTCCTACAAAAATCAAACATATGTGTTTAATCGTTTGCCATTCAGCTTATCGACTAGTGTGGTCAGTTTTATCAGAAGATTGAATCAAGTTTTTTGGAAGTGACATATTGCTTTTTGTAACAGCGTATGTTGATGATATGCTAATTATTTTGGAAAATAACGATACGCATTTGATACATTTAGAACGATTATTTGACCGTTTACAAGAAGCAGGTATTATGACTAAGTTGAGAAAATCAAAACTTGCTTGTAGTGAGATTGAGTTTTTGGGTCATGTAATCAAAATTAATGGAGTAAGCATGAACCCAAAACGAATGGAAGCCGTAAAAGAGTCCCCAGATTTCTGGTTAATCGCGAAGAACGGCGCTGGTGTAATTTTTGCACATCTGAGACACCTGTTCTACTATCTCAAGATGATCATCATTAAATTTAAATTTTAACATTTTTTTTACAACATTTAAATCTATTTAGCTCCTTATAATTACAGTTGGATTAATCTTATTTCACTTAAATGTATTCTGACGAAGTCGTCACTGGCTCGATTGGTTGTTTAAATCTTTTCTAATTAATTTCTTTTGTCTTTTAAATAAAAAATAGAAGATAACTTACATAGAAAGCATGGATTGAGAGGTGTTTTGTTGTTTTTTTCGTAGTTTGTTGCAGATTTGTTTCTGGTACCACTTTTTACAGCGCTGTAAAATTTCTGGAATTCTGAACCTCGTTCTAAGTTTATGTTTTTTCCTCTTAATTGTTCTTAATTATTGTTTTTTTTGAGATTGTTAAAATCGTTGCCCTGTAGTTGTTGTGTTTTCTCTTTGGAAACTGGCGCTTATATTAATTTTCTTCTCTTCAATATACGTATGTATTCTATAACTTTTTATTGTATGCATAGTCTCCTTATACTTACTCAAGGCCACCCACTGAGTTTAGCCGGTCTAAAACCAGTGGCATCTTAGTTAAACTAGAATCATTTATAGATGTAATGCAAGGTTATGTCACAGTATAGCAACGTTACGGAATCAGTAGGTTCACTGCGGTAAAAATTCTGCTAGGTATTTTTTGACGCGTACTAAAGAAAATTTAGTAAACAGTGCCGCACAACTGTTCTGTTAAATGTTGTAAAAACTTCACTAGCGATGCGTACGCCTATGCAAGCTGCGCGTGATGATAACGTGTAGTAAAAAGTTTGGACACAAACATCAAAGACGCCGACAACAACTTAAATTACTGATTCCGTAAGGTTTCTATACTGTTACGTTACATGACGTAGGACAAACAAATACAAATCGAGTGGTACTCAAAAACTCTTTGTTATTTCTTCATTTAGTCAACCAAAGTTGATAAGATTTATTGCAATAATCATTGAAACTAATTAATGAGTTAACCCAATATTCAGAATTTTAACAGCAACTGTTGTTTTAGGTTATTCAAACGGCATATTCATATTTCATGGTACTTCGTCGTTTTAACGAATAAATTAAGATTAAATACAGTTTACACAAAAAAGTGTCACGCACTGCAGAAAAAGCTAAAGGATACTTGAGTTATTACGATAATGACTTTTAGAAATATCACCAGTATAGATTAGTCTAAATCTTGAAACAAACTTCAAGAAATGCGCAGAAAAAATTAAATTTCACGTACATGCAATAAACAAAAATCAGTAGCATAAATCAAGATCACATTAAAGAAAACGATATTGTCCAATTCACACTACATTTGAGTTATATGATAGCATAAATGTGTTATTATTAAAGGACAATTTTGACCAATGTGTTGTAACATTTAATAGACTAGTAATTTAAAAAAAATATTTTCGATGTTTTATTTTGTGCAGATGTCTGTTTTTTGTTTAAGCAATAAGATACAGTGGTAGTATTTCTGACATCTTATACTCTAGAAAGCCACACGTGATACCTAATTACTGATTTAATGATTCTGATCTCGTGTTGAGAATTGTGATAAATCTTTAACTGACAGTGATATCGGTACAAATCTGCTGTAGGTGAGGTAGAAAAATTGAAGTTAAATAAAGTTTTCGGTGTTTGCAAAAACAATACTGGAGGATCTTTAAGTTTTCCGTAAGTATGTCTCTAAAAATTGTAACATCTACTTTTTCAGAAACATTTATAAAAATTATAACTTTCTTTGGGTTTTTATTTAATAAAACGTTTCTCATTTTTAGTAATTGCATTTATGCAGGACATTGAAACCTCCTTATCACATCTAACCCGCGTGTAATCTGGGTTGTATACTCTTTAATGCCTCTTTTAGGAAACCTCAAATTGATAAAGATCATTTAAAAAAAAATCCGTGTTGTTGATTATTTTAATTATTGGTTTTTATAAGCCCTAGGGCCGCCCTAGATTCTAAGGTTTGCATTCTTTAATTGCATCTTTGCTAGGTTCTACTTATTTTAATATTTTTAGGCCCTTTATTCCATTCTGAACTCAATGGGGTCGTTTCCTAAAATGGATTTATTGAAGTCTAAACACTTATTATCATTCTAAACAAGATATACTATAGTTAATATCCAGCAACAGTTTTTTCGGTAATATTTATAAGAAAATAAAATATTTTTTTACTAGTGAGGTCAAGTTGGTCTGTAGACGTTCTGTACAAATAGTAGAGTTGACAACGTCGCAATCACATTGTTGTGTCTTTGCTGTCATTCGTTAGTTGTCGGGTTTCTCTGTTTGTCGATTTCAACCAAAGATACTATAAGTATCTGTATTTTTTACGTCTGTTATTGACTTGTTTTGTGGTTTAGTGGTTAGCTTATTTGTATAAAGTTTTGTAAATATAATATATAATATACATAATAACATAACACCGCATAACCTTAACAATTCGAAAATTCAAACTTCTAAGCGCCTTCAATAATACCGACAGCATCCGCATCCGGCGCTCCACACGGAAGCGCTCCCGTTTTCAGCGTTGTCATACCGTCAAAGACTTTTGACGTCACAGGAGTGGCGAGAAGAGTTTTTTTGAGCTTAAAATTGAAAAAAATAGTAAAAATAGAAGCAGAAAAAGTCTGAAAAAACCAGCGTTAATTTGAAGCAAAAGTAACTCAAATAAGCAAAATAATATTTTAGGAAACGACTCCATTTACTCTGGGTATTCTGGCTCTCTTCTCGGTGTGATCTTGATGAACTTCTATTCAATCTATTATTAATTAAAAAGAAGAAATTAATAAATTTGATGTTTACCTGTCATGCCACTTGGTGCAAAGATAGCATATGGTCTCCAAGAATCATCTTGATTCATCTGGCGTCTTTAATTGATCTGGGGTCATTGTACAGGCCAAAATATGACTGGATCATTATTGAGATAGTTTAATCCTTTGCTAGACAGTCTAATAATAAACTCTAAGCAGTACGTCTCAAATGTGCTTGCTTAAGAAGGATATTCAGTTGCAATCTGGTGAACGATTAAGAAACTACAGGTAGAATTTATCTGGCTTTGCAAGGATTTATATTTAATTTTGCCTGGGTTACAGTTATAATAAGAAATGCACCATTATGTGGAATATAAACACGTTTTATGGTTCAGCCTCCTTATTGTATGGTTAAGTTTATTTACTTTTACCTCCAACGACGGAACTCCTCTGTGAGTTCTCTCTTGCTTTGATATTGCTTTTAATGTTTTAATAATAGGTAGAGTATGGACAATTTCTTGTCAATACCATTTTGTAAGGTTAGTTCATCTTTTTCACATTAACCATATATCCTTCTTCTGTATTTTACATCTACAGTAACAAACAAATATCAAATTGACATCAAGAGCCGCTAGATGTCTCTTCCCTTCCAAAGAAGGCCACAATTGAACATTTGAAGGTTGAGATGAACTTTTTTAGGATTGAGTCATTATATGTCCAAGAAAGACTAGGTGGATCTTAAAAAATAGAACTTTATTGTTCTTATGTCAGACTATAGCAGAAGCAAAGGAAATACTGAATTTGTACGATACTCTTATAGGGATAAAAGATTCTTGAAAAGTGAGAATGGTCTGACGATCTAACAGCGTACACTACACAAGAATGATTTTCAAATAGAGTTTCTGCACGGCCCTAGCCTACTCAAAGTTCAGATGACGATTTTGTTTTCAAGAATTTCTAAGTCCTTGTATTGAATTCTGCTTTTCTAAACCAAAAGTCTATTTTGGAATCTTGCCACTTTTCGATTCTTTAACTACTAATGGGGCATACGCAAGATTCTTTAGACTTTGCGAGACTAACGAACTTGTTGCGCTTTATCAGGATTTCTTTTCTCAAATGGAAAGTTTCTTTTTATTCCAATTAGCATTTTCAATTTTTACAGTTTCGTAACGAGTTGAAAAATATTTTATCATTGGAAACCTGACCAGATAAGCACATAAAATCTTAGCTATGGCAGGAAGGCAATACGCTTCATAATGATCAAGAGTTCGAGAAATGGAGTCTAGATGATCAAACTCGACCATCAAAATTTCGAATTTGCCAATAAAGCCAATCGAAAATGCAAGTGTTACACCACTGACACATTAGAAGAGTAGAATTGGAAGATTCTAAAAGGCTAAAAAGTTATGATCGTTCTTCAATATGAAATTTTTGAAATTTTTATTTGCACCAGACTTTATCAAAGAAGTGTTCAACATGGCTAAGCTGATCTTTGTGTGTAGGAATTAAATGAGATTTGCAGCTATTCTGTTAAGACTGAAATCATGTTGCAAGGTCGAAAGGCAATTATTTCTGGACAATTAAATTCAACGATCAGGATGAGCTACGAGAAAATAATTGTACTTCTCGGAAACAGCAGCTACAAGCTTCTAAAAATGCAACTAGGAGTAGAAAACTGATTTAGATTGTCGAAACTTCAAAAAACACTGACGAACTTGTCGCACTTTGTCAAAATCTTTCTTCTCCAATAATCTTGAAAATTATCTGTTTATCAACTAGTATTTTCTGAAGTTTTTACAATTTCAGTCCATCTCGCAACAAGTAGAAACGCATTTTACCTTACCAGACGAGCACATAAAACAGTAGCTATGTCGTCAAGGTAATGTGCTTCATAGCGCCCAAGAGATTGAGAAGAGTCGGCTAAATGGTCAAATTCGAGAGCCAAAATTTGGAATTTTCAATAGAGTCAATCGCAGATATCCAGAATGTCCGTGGAATATTGGATAAGTTGAGCTCCTTTAACTCTTAAAAGACCTTGTCCTCTTCCTCATTCCATTTTATGGCTTGCTTCTTCCGCACTTTTCGCTTGATAGTCGTGAGCATTGGAACAACTTCCGCGACATAATCAGGAATAAAATCTAAATCTAAAAAATACCATGTTGTTAGGCCTATGAAACGGTTTACTTCTGTAGTAGTCTTGGGTCTAGGAAAGTTGGCGATTGCCCCTATTTTACCAGGATCTGTGTGAATCCCGTCCTTGTCCACCACATACCTCAGATATAAAAGAAAGTATCTGCAAAACAGTTGAAGTTTCGTATACTTGCACCTTGCGGAGAAGGTCAAGTAGGGTATCAATCGATTGGGTTTGACGAGAAGGTCACAACGAACTCACTTCCAGATGGCACAGCCGTCGGGGTTAAAAGTTATGAGCATTTTTTTATAACGCCGCTACTACTCACAGAGTCTAAATGATTTTGCATAGCCATCTGCGCTTTTGAGTGTCCATGGATTTTTAACCTAATCTAACCTAAATATCAAACGAAAAGCGCGCAATAAGCAAGCGTAGAATGAAATGAGAAATAGGACAAAACCTTTTAAGTGCTAAAGAATTTATCGAGCTCAGCATCGATTGTGGCAAGCCCTGATTTCACTAACGAACTTAAGAGTCGGACAGACGCCAGCGACTAGAGTGTGGTATCTCCTAACTAAAGCTAAAAAAAATTCTGTGATAGAATGAGAATGATTGACGGTCTTCTACGGAATCGAAATGTGCCCTTCTTGCATAGAAGGAATGAAGTTTAAAGTCATTCAAATGATTGAACAATCTAAAAGACCCTTCAGGGGGATTAACTCGTTAGAGCATGAGAATGTAGCAGTTTGACTTTGAAATTCTGCACCAAAAAGGATCTTTAAATACAGTGTCAGATGAACTGTCTAGAGCTGCACTGGAAAGTGTCATTCAGGACGCAACTAAAATCGTTCTTGATAAATGAACCGAAAATATGATTCTCAAAAACACCCGGAATGGAGAGTGGAACCAAACTTGCATGGAATCATCTCAAACATAGCAGAGTGAGAATTGGTGCTACCCAGCACTGCTTGTAAAGAAAAGATGTGCCACGATGATGTTGTTTTAACCCAATAGGTGTCTTTAAGACAACATCAAAAGTAGGTGAGCTCTACTACTGGCCGAAGAAACGGACGGATATACGTAAGTATGCCTTACAGTGCAGAACCTGTCAAGCTAGCAAGATTTTACAAAGGTTATATTCATCTTAGAACCGTAGATAAAGAAGACTTTTTTTCATTGAGCGTTATTTCAGTCTCGATTGGTGCAAATGTTGGGTTGACAAAAGGAGAACCACAATATAGTGGAGTCTGCAAAAAGGAGATGTGATAAAACTAAAATGGCAGCATACGCCATGCGGCAAAGGCACTAGTCATGAAACTAATATGATGAATGTTAAATGTGCTAAAGTAGGAAATAAAATAAAGTTTTTTGCTGAAGATGTGGATAAGTTTCTGAGTTCTACTGATGTTTCTTATTTATCGAGAAATGACTACAAATGCGCTTCTAATTGGTTAGGGTAGATTGAATCTCCCGTAAACTAATTTCTGGTATGTTTTGTTTTGGTTGACTTTAAAATGTTATTTTGATTGATTTCTTATTTAGCTTCTTGCCAATACAATGAAAGTGGCAAATTCGGAAACCTTTTTAAAAGCTTTTGAAACATCCAATTTGCTCCAGAAAACAGGAAACACTGCGACAGCTAAAAAGCAGCAAAAGCTGTTAAATCTATCCTCTAAATAACATGTGGGAGCAAAACACATACCATATACTTAAATTTAATTGCGTAGCTGTAAGTTGACAGTGGATGTAATCTTCGCGACGAAAGTTTTTATTACAAATCACGAGATGCTTTTACCAATTTGTTTGCATTCTAAAGTTTCTTCTAGTTAAGGAACAAGGAAAAAGTAGGAATGAAATCTTAGAGAATTGAAATATAACATTTCGCGTTATTCTGTATATATTTTCACTTATCTTACTTTTCCATTCTCCGGACTTTAACGAAAAATATATCTTATTTAGGTTGTAATCACAAAAACCTCCCAGCTATTAGTTGTTCTGACGCACGCCAGTTTATTCTGACGGATTTTCGTGAGGGAGCAGACAAAACGAAGGTGGGCAGTTAATAGAACGATTTCCACTTTTATTTTTCAATTCCCATCCTTATTCGAGTTAACCGAAAGGAGGTTTGCAAACCAAAAAAATTGATTCAATTAAAGGGAAACTTATTGCCTTCTTTAATTCCTCATGAAGGAATTAAAATTTTGTACTAGAAATTTGTCTTGTCTGACTTTTTCTGCTTCCGCCCACGTTTTCTCCCACACTAAACCACTTTGTTCACTCTTTAATTTAGAATCAAGAAAAATGTAATGAATTTATAAAGAAATCAATATTTCTTAATGCCTAGTTAAAATTAATGAATTCTTTCCTTGACAAGTTTTCTCAACAAATGATCATTAATTGGTGATTACCGAAATTAATTAAAAACTTATCGATTCCGTTTTTCGCGCTTTCATCGGAAAAGCTGCGTAATTAAATATCGGGTTTACGAACTTATCTTCTCGTTTGATAGAAAATAAAGCAGCGTCTCTCCCGTTTTAGTTATGATTGTTATTACGGTGGAAGAAGCGCTCGAAAGGCCACTTCACGTGCTGCCGCCTATGTTTGCAATGCTCTCAGATACTCGAGTTACAGCTGCATTAGCTTAGAAAAGTCGAATTAAAATTCAACATGGAAGAGAGTAAAGATAACAGTCTGAGTCTCAATTTTAATCCCCCTCATTCTTTTCTTTTTTATTATCTTCAAACAAACGGTTTTTTGTTATAAAATTTCCTCCGTAGTATTATATTACGTCGACTTATTCGTTTATTCTACAAGAACTAAACGAATCATTAACGAAATTTTATAAAGGCGGAATTGCAGTTTTTATGAAATTCTAAAGTGATGCTTGAACTGTGTTGTAAACGCTCTTTTTTCTCAATTTCCTGCGAGCACAATAAATTTGATGTGACGCAGTAAATGTCTGATATTCTTCATTTTTTGTAAAAGTTGTAATATTTTGTTGAAATTCCTTTTTTAATTTGTTTTATATTAGAAGGTAATTTGTAACATAATAAAGATAATAAAATTCCGTGTTATTTAATATCTCCTTACTTGATGTTTCTTAAAAAAAAATTATCTAAATATAAGAGCTTTCGTGCTCGACATAATTACGTTGTTGAGTGTTGTTGTAACGCTCGCTTATAAAAATATGAAATAGTTATTTTCGTAAAAAATAATAAAGGAAGAATTATTAAATTGTTAACAGAATTCTTTAGCTTATAAAGGTGTCAGGTTTTTTAAATTACTTTATAGATTCCGCAAAAAAAAGATCTGAAGTGAATACAAAAGCTGAGCTAACAATTTTTAACAATTTTGAATATTTTCGTTTTCAAGCTATTTGGTTTCTTTCTTTGAGTAACATACAAAACAAATTTTAACGACCCAGCTGTAACTTAACCTCATAATAAAAATAAAATGTGACTGTTAATTCAGATGGTCCAATCAACTACTGAATCTCATTTGAATTTTGTTTCGAGTGTCTAAAACCTACCACTATAAAAAAACAACCCCCGAGTGTTGTTAATGCCGAGGGTAGTTAAAGCAATTATATGAAAAAACAAAACAACACCAATAAACTGAAGCTTTTTACTTGCCTAGAATTAAATTAAAATTAATTTCTAAATATAGATATAACCTATCAACTTATCTTACGAGTTCATGAACATAAGTCATTTCATATAATAAATCTAAGTGTTTCAAACCAGTTATTTTCCTAAGTAGGATTGTATACAGAACAAGATTCTTGGATTAGAATTTATCTTCCAGACGCAAACTATAACCAATCAGCATTAAGTTGCGCATCTAGAATCTTGTGTTACTAACTACTAGCATTGATTATACTTATATACTTCATAATCAGATCGGTACTTCTCATGGCAGCAAAAGAAATTAAATCCATAATTTAGAAAAATCCACTAAATGGTAATAATGTGCTTATTTCAAGCCTTTGTTGTTATCAGTTACACAGCTGTTAAGGTGGAGGAAGGTGAGCATTAGGGTAGGTCGCTCATGTATGAAAATCTTTTTAAAGCGATAAAATGGTGACCCATCCCTTGTAATTAAAAAACCAACAAAACATTTGTTTTAAGTAGTTTCCTTCTACCCGTGCATCTACTTTGAAAATCTGAAATTTTCCTAATTTTTCTGTCTAATTGAACTACAGTTGTTTATGAAGAAAAAGAGAAAGCAGATTGATTTAGTAAAAAATACAGTTTAAGGATCGAAAAGTATTTTACTCAAATATTATAACATTGGTATCAGAAAATAAACAAAAATAAAATAATCAGAGCCCTAAAATCTATTTTACTTTCAAACTTAGGCATTTGTTTTTGAGAATGAGTTTTGGTTTTAATCACAGTTGAAAGGATGCCCCTGTGACTGTCTTCATTGCTCGCTGCACAGCTTGTGTGTGGCATGGAAGTCGTGTAATGTCATTTTAAAATTTTGCGTACTCATCCGAGTTCTGCTTTGAGTTTCGTTTTAAATAGATTCATTTAATACGAATTCATTGTTTCATTTCGATTTTTAATATTCAATAAGTTATTTATATTGTTAACAGATACTATATTGGAGGTTTCTTTAAAGTTTTTGTTCAAATTGTTACCGTACGTGACTTTTCGTAAAATTTAATCGTCCTATAGACGCCTAAACATTTTTTGTAGATATTAGTTCGCAGAAAATTCTGTTGATACTTCAGCATTTTATGTTTCAAAGAAAGCCCGGTTTATACTCAACCACGGTCTCTGTTTGTCCATATTAATATTAAAAATACAGTGTATAACCAGTTTCCTTATTAAATCAAATTATTTCATATGTTAATTTTTCTGGTGTTCTTCCGACGAGTTCTGTTTTGGTGTTTTGCGGAAACGCACGGGCTAGATGCCCGGCGTTAACAACCATTTATCCACCGTGAATTCACCCTTCGAATTTGTGATAGAATAAGTATTTATCCAGCGGCAGGGCTGGGAAATATTGTAACGTGACTTTGCGTTACAATTTAAAATTTAAACAAACTAGGACCCTTATGTCCTAGGCCGGCTGAGCTCAGGGGTGGCCTTGAGCGTGGATAATTCGAGGGTGATAACACAATAAAACACAACAAATAATTTAACGTACCAATATTTTAATCTCAAACAGTTATATTTATAAAGAAAACACAAAAATTTGGGCGCCAAGTATTAAATAATTTAATACTATCACAAAGATTATTAGAATGATTATTTAATTTAAAAAAAAGGAGCATACTAAAATTTAGAATTTTATTTAGTTTATAAAAAAGTTCTAATAGTAGAGTAAGTTGAAATTCTCAAACCATTCAATAAATTATTTGAAATTACAAAAAAACGGCGACAGGGAGCACAACGTTAGAACAGATGTAGAAAAACAATTAAGGAACTTACTTGAAAGCAGCAGATTCAGCTGATATAGCTATGCCAGATCGAAAAAAATTCTTCATCTTAACCTGAAACAAAATTCAAACCACAAAACTGTTGTAATACTTTGTGGCCCATCACGTATGAAATCATTAAATTCAAATCCACATTAGATGGTAAATCATTCAACAAGCAATTTTATTTACATTAACTGTTAAAAAAATTTAAAAAAACTCAGTTTTATTTACAGAATCTTTTCATGAAATGTGTTTTGCGCAACTTTTCAAAAAAATTTAACTCTAAGCTTCCTCAGAGCGCCAAAAAACCATCTTAAAGCAAAAGAAAATAATTAGAGTGTAACATTTCAATGAATCTAGTAAACAAGTTTGGTTACAAGAAAATCCAATAAATTACAAGTAACTAATTTATAAAGGTTAAACGTTCCTGAAGGAAAGAAGCCGACAATAAAATTTTAAGGTCTTGTATCACACGATGAGACGGGCGACCGTATTCGCAGTCAGGAGATGACGTCCAAAATTCACTAGATGACGCGCAGTCCCGAGGTGTCACAAGTGTTCTCGGCGCTTAGGAGGTGGTGGAACTACTGCATCGGAAGGAACCCCCAATAACGCTGACGTCTCCTGCGAATTCGTTCTCTCAAAGGAGCTGCATGCTCTCCCAAAAAGATTTGCTGGCCTCCCCACAAAAGCTAAGAAGGACACGCAGCAAATGAGAACAAAGTAAAAGACGGGACCGTCTAACATACCTTCAATACGTTTGAAGCTTCTTAACGAAGTATGCTAAATCCCAGATTTCAAGGGTGGCCTTCACAAAGTAACACTAAACACATCTCCTCAAAGTGGAAACAACAAAAATTTAAACGGTTAGAAACCACAAACCGAACAGATAATCAGCACACCAGTTTGTCATAAGCGAGTTCTTAAACTGACCCCCGTCGAAATTTGGAAAGTGAAACTGCAGGCAAAATGCACAATCTCCAACCAATAAGCATTCAGAAAGCCAGTATGAGGACACTAAAAAGATGTATCGCAACTGCGGATTGGTCCAAGAATTTCAAAAGAGAGTTTAACCTTCGAAAAACTAATCACGAAAATATCGCCCAAAACACGCATTCCTTTAAGATAAACATTAAATATCACTAAGAACAATAGAAACTCTAATGAGGCAAGCAAGAAATTGGTTGAAACCTAATAAATGAATAGGGAATTTGGACAAAAGGCAGATATCTAAAAATTTCGAAAAACTCGCATGCAAATAGCGAGAAATGGACCAAAACTGATGCTACCTATTCTGAATCTAATAGCCAATCATTAGCTAACTGAGCGATAATAGATAACCTCTGTTAATTAACTGATATCAAATAAATGTCAAACAGAACAATAAATGAGTGAAATCATATAAAACAAGCAGAAATTAATTCTACAAAAGCAAAAGAAGTTTGCTTAAACTACATCTCGCAACTAGAGATAACTATAGATCACAAAATAAGATCAATCATGGCCATCCCAGAGTAATTACAACAAAATAATTTTTAAGATTTTTAGTACAAAGAAAATTCCCATGTGCAACATAAATTTAATACAAGCAAAAATATTAAAAACTAGCTGCCCGCCCCGGCTTCGCACGGGTGGAGTACCTAATGAAAAAAATAAGACCATTTTCCATTTCGAAATTAAATTACGATTAAAATAAAAGAAAAATCTTAAGAATTTATATACTTGATTGTAAAGTTTTGTAATAAACCACATTTTTAGTTTTTCCATTTACAGTACAGGACAGTACAAAAAGAGCGCCGATGGTTTGCCGACTCTCGAATGAGTATTAAGCCATAACAAAAAAAAAAGAAAGAGACATTAGCTAATTAAAGTGTATCCGAATGTTGAAGTGTTGCAAGTTTCATAATTTGAATTACCTACACATTTTATGTTTTATTCAAATTCTTCTTTGATTTGGTACTTTAGAAGAATGTATTCGGAAAAATATGTAATGTACGACTTGTTTTGTGACTAAAGATCACAATAAATAAACACGTAGTATGATTTTTTGTATTATTCAAAAGGAGTTTTTGACCATTACATTTTTCAAATTACCTCAAAGTTAGGGAAAACTTCCTTACATACACTTCGACACTTTCGCCACCCTGCCGGCGGCGCCATCTATTGTATACTTCGGGAACCACTCGAAATGACGTATAAGAGAAAAAATGTTTTTTTACGTCTTTCCGTACATTTTTTTGGAAATTTTCTTTTATACAAACCTTCTCCTGATAATAACAAACACAACAAAAAAAGAATTATCCAATTTGGTTTAGTCGTTGTGAAGTGATACGCCTTCATACATTTTTGCCATTCATTTTTATTTATATAGATTTCATTTCAATGATATATAAGGTGGTCTAAAAGTATATATTTTCGTACGAATTCTTATAGGGACGGTGAAATAGATTAAAGGTATTAAACGGCAACCAGTGAAAAATAACCAAAATTAGTGAAGGCAAAGACCCATGTTAGGTTCATAAAAAAATGAACGTAACAATATATAGCAACGACGTCTATGTCGGACTTGTGTTAGAATTTTGCGAACGATGGAGGAATTCTCCAATAAACATATCTTTACCTTATTGTATAAGTATCATGTGGATACTTGATAGCCGTTTGGCGTTATAATGTCCGTTTTAGCGAGATCGTCTAGTTGCGGCAAGCTGGGTAGAAATTCGTCTTCGTTTCTTTCTTCGGAAAACTCTCTGTTGAAGCAAAGAACCCCGTTTTTCGTTCTAGTGGGACTAGTTTGTTCCTGTCATAAAAATTCCCACACACAATAAACAAGTGAGGGCTAAGCCTATTTTCACTGCAGAAAGGTGTAATGAGATTAAGAATTTAGTAGATAATAACAAATATTTGACCTTAAGAAAACTTAGCCAAATTACAACAGCGAATAGAAGCAGTGTCCACAAGTAGTTAAAAAAAATATAGGTCACATCATTTCAAAACCATTAAGAACTAATTGCAAAAGATTCCGAACCCAAAAATACTTTCTGCGAGCTCTATGGAAAAATGAATAGCAATTCAGATATCTTACAAACAATTCTTTTTATGGACGAAGCCACTTTCTATGTTACCAGCGAAGTGAACTCAAAAAATTGCAGGTATTGGTCTAAAAACAATTTGCATTTGTATAGCATTACTAAAACACAGCGACCCTTCAAAGTTAATGTTTGGGTGGGTATCGTTAAGTACCAACAGTACAGAACCTTTTTTTATTAATGGAAATATTTGTACTGATATCATTGCTACAAGATTCACGAAGATATCTGATTCCAGCATGATGGTACTCCCGTTCACAATGCCAGAACCGTAAAAAACTATTTAAATGAAACTCTTCCAGGTCGTTGCACAAGGGGGTGAAATATCCTGGCCTGCTAGGTCACCGAACTTAACTAAGGTTTTTGATGGAACACACTAAAACACCGAATACAAGCTGTAGGTATCAACAACTACTACAGCAGAACAATGAACAAATAAATAATTTTTGTGATCGCCTCGAATTCTGTTTGGCAATAAGCGGAGGTATATTCGAAAATCTGTCATAAGAAGATTCTTATTTAAAATTATTTGTTTTTTGGAATAGGTTTTTTCTTTACTTTTTTTAATTTAATTTGGTGCAGAAAAATATTTTGGAATTTTTTGCAAATGGAAGTAGGTAAATCTTTTGAGAGAATTGTTTATGCTTTTAAATAGGTACCTGTTAAACCATAAGCATATTTTTTTGTTTTTTCTTTTATTTAATTGACAAAACTAGCAAGAAAATTTACATTTAAAAGCGCCAATGTTCTATTTTAAATAGGACAACTCTATGTATACAATCTAAAGATTGCTAAGATTTCTTCCAACAATTTGAATTTAAATAGTTGCTGTAGATATTGCAAACTTGTACTGCTTGCATGTTTCGCCTTAAATAATATTCAGGGTATAGTTTAGAGTCTACAACGGGTAAAGTACAGAATTCTAGAAGATTTTCTGCTATTAGCTAGACAATAAACAAGTTCTTATCTGACCTAAAAGAAGTGTGAAAGTCTTGCTTGAAGTTTCAATTAGTGTAACAAGTAACATCAGAAAGGACGCTATCCGGTAAAAAGTCAGATCTGGGCCACGCTTCTTTCAAGGTGTTGTCCCACGTGTGCCCAAATGAATTATATACTAAATTGCTCACACACATATATGTACTTTCAATTAGTACAAGTTTCGTTTGGGGACACGTGGAACGTCTATATTTTTTAGTGCCTAAAGTTTGACATTACTAGTAACTGAATTAAATATAACTATACACATAGCTATCTGGGCTAGAACTTCACAAGGCATCCAAATAAATTCTCTTTAATTTAACTTTTTATTTTGACAGATACATCTATATTAAACACTTTTTTATTACACATATTAGTATTTGTGACCATGCTGGGCAAAGCGCACCATATTCAACGAGGTTTAAGTTAACGCACTAAACTAAAGTTCCACGTCTACAATAACGACATCTGTGACAGGATAATCACGCGAATTCCTTTAGTCTATGAACAATCATGTATTCAATAGCACTTCATCTTTCGTTCGCGACTAGTTTTGGAAAAGGACACGGACGCAAATGTCTTCTTCGACGAGGTCGAAGTTAATGCACTAAACAAAACATCCACGTCTCTCGTAAGTAGATTTATGAAGGTTTTATCCCGCGATTGTCTGTTATGTACGAGTAATAATGTAGGCAGCAGTAATTCATCTATCGCTCACGACTAGTTTTGGAAAGAGACACGGACGCAAATGGCTTCTTCGACGAGGTCCAAGTTAATACAGTCAATAAAACATCCATGTCTCTCAGAAAGAGAGAAGGTGTTATTCCACGAACGTCTTTTATATGCCAGCAATAACGTAGACAGCAGTAATTCATCTTTCGCTCACCACTAGTTTTGGAAAGGGACACGGACGCAGATGGCTTCTTCGAGGAGGTCGAAGTTAATGCACTAAATAAAACATCCAGATTTATGAAGGTTTTATTCCACGGTTGTCTTATGTAGGAGTAATAACGAGTGATCATCTGAAGAGAGATTAGTGATGTAGGTTTTAAATGTTTAATTTTTAACTTGGAGTATGGCTGTATGTAAATTGCGTTTCAAACGATTTAGCTGAACCTTATCTATAGGGTTTCTCGTATTTTGTCTTCTGCAACGAGCTCTACGTTTTTCAAGAGCAAGTTTTTTGATGTAAATTGTGGTGATCTTACACTGTTTTCCGTTTGTGTGGTGTTGCTTCCCAGGACACATTTTGGAGAAATGTTGTTAGATAATCAACTGCGTCCTTAGTTTGCTGTTTGTATCTAGTGGAAGATTTAATCTGGTAGTTTCAGTGATAACGTCTTGGAAGTATTCTCATTTGGTTTCTTTGGTGCCTAGCCGAAGTTCTCCAAGTGACACTGGTACTCAAGGTTATTACAATAGGACTATATCAAAACTTAGATCAAGATTGGACTCAATTGTGCTGTATATGTCAGATATTCTTTTAGTTACCTATCTAGGAGGTCAGGAAGTTTGTTCCGATCGGTTGGCCAGTATGTTGGTTCTCCGGTTGAGAGAGAACTCAGATTGGATTAATCAGTGTGGATCCCCAGGCCGTGTGTTTGGCGTTCCTGTCTCTAGTTACTAAAAAGTGAGGACCAAGGGAGAAGAAAAAGTTACCCCGTTGGCATTCCAGGCTGCTATTCTCAATGAAGAAACCATTATTGCGTCAGTTTATTTATGACAGTAGTCAGAATGGTTATAATAATGCCGTTTTGATTAAGTAGTTGACTAAATACGGTTTTAAAGTCATTGAAAAAAGATGTGAATTTATCTGTTATGTCTTGATTATAATAGTCAATCATCTTAAGTACCTGATTTTCCTTCGTTGCTTGCGATAATTTTCTCGCTCACAACAGAACTTTTTATTGTAGTACATAGCCTGTGATATTTTGTATATACTTGTAACATGATCTACCTGTCCGCCACCTATATGTGCAGCTAATGACCATAACAGTCGATGCCGCATAATTTAAACAAAAAAATAAAATTACCTTCAGAAGAAACGTACATAATATCTCTGGATATCTCCCCAACATGACCAAACCTCTCTGTTTGAGAGATCTTTTACTTTTCAAATTTATACACTGTACAATAATTTATGTGAAGCATTTAAAGACTTGTCAAGTGTTTCATGTAAAAGGCGTTTTGTGAACAATGAATGTTGGTGTGACACATTATTATCAAGGCAGTTTAAAGCTACCCTTGCAAGTAATTTATCTAATAATGAATATATAACTCAATTATTATTATTATTATTATTATTATTATTTAAATTGCCACATCATTGCAGACTTGTTTTTCTTGTTTTTTCCTAATTTAAGTTTGTAATTATTAAGCACTAATTATTACTACTTCTCTCTATATAAACAAGAAGGGTTTGAATGGTAGACCGGATTTATCTGAATCCTATCTTGTGATTGTGCCCTGATGACATAATTTATTTGTCTGTCATGTTTTTAATATTAAGTAAGTTATGTTTTGGAGTGTACAAAAAAGATAAATTATAATTATTATCTAAAGCTAAGCAGATCAGTTTTCCAAGTCTCTAAGTATTAATCTTTTAGAAACTACTGGTAACTTAAATATATTGATTAATTATTTCTAATTGATATTTATTGTATAATGTATGTGCTTATAATATCAGAGAAATGATATAAAATATAAGACATTTCTATAGGTACATATTCATTACCTTAGAAGACTTTTCACCATTGTGGGTATTGGACAGAAGTTTTTTTTAAATTCTACATAATTTCATTGCCACTATATTGTTCACTAACAGACATAGTTTATTTTATGGAACGTTTAGTTATTGCTTGAAGAAGATAAAAAGATATTTTACTTATTAATTGCTGGAAATGCAAAGTAATTGATGTTTGTTTACATTTGCATGTAGCTTTTTTATAATCTTAGAACACACCTGTTGACACAAATGAATTCTCATAACATATGTAGTGTAGATTACTTATAAGAATAATAGAATAAAACACGTGGGAAAACAACAAAGTTGATTTTTGTTATATTTATGCTTATTAATTCCTAATCTTATAGCATTACAAAGATTATATTTCAAGGAGCATTTCAAACTCATTTGATTTGATTGAGAATATCAGGAAGTTTCTATTACTGCACTCTACTCTCAATTTTTTGGTAATTAACGGTAATCATTAGATTCTTTAGTCACACTCACTTGAGATTGTTCTTTTAACACTTAATAAATATTATAGTAGATTAGTTAGGTTATGTTACTCATATGTCGGGTTTCTAATCAAAATAATAATGAAGTTAGCTACTGAGAGTAGTTTTTAAAATTTACAGTCCTAAAGTCATGCGACCAGCTAAGACTTAGAAACTGCAAATTCTTCATGTTACTTCATTTAAATTAACTATAATTCTGCCTAGTTAAAGAAGTTTATAGTATGAGTCTTAAAAAGAAACAACGATATTTAATTTTATCTGAGAAGAAGACAGTTTTAAATTTAACATTGTTACCGCTTAAAAATCATCTGTTTGTTTTCGTTTTCACTTTTTGCTACGCAAGCGCCCTCATTAGTTTTACACGACACGTCGATTTGAAAGAAAAACGCATACACGGTACAAATCAGATCGAATTTGTTTTAAAGTTTAGTGTGAAACTAATAAATTTGTGCTTGTCGGGTAAATACTTTTCAAAACTATACAGTGTTGTGTTAGCAGTGTAAATAAGAGTGCAATGATTTTTTTATAAAATCCAAAACAACGAACCGGCATCACCGTTTAAACAAGGCAGTAGTTGCAATTTATTATTCCTAATAATTTAAATTTTAGGAGTTAAAGAAACGTCTCTCTCTAAAACACGATTTAAGATGCAAATCATTGTGAAAAGTTTCAAAATGATAATTGAAATTCGTTTTAATACGCAAGCGCTGGAAAGGTCATTGACTGGGTCAAACATGTCAGAGTTCGAAACCCATATACAGGGTGTGACAACAGCTAGTTTTAATTTATAGTATTTCTTGCAGTTTATATTACCTACTGTGTGTGTGTACTAAATTTCTTATGGCACATACCACAGATTTAAATTACAAAGTAAATGAATATTGGTTTATGTAGATCTTTAATAGTTTTGTAGTTAGTTAGCAGTTAGTAGCAGACATCTTTTCAGGGTATTATAAAATTATGAGTTTTGCTTTGAAAAAACCGTACAAGAACTAGATAGCACAGTGAAAATTATTATTAGAGCACTGGAACTGTCTTTCGTAATAATTTTTGCAAATTATATCTTCGTAGTTTTCTTTTATTAGGTAGTTACCCGACAGCTCAGTGAAACATTGATAGGGTACTGGGACTGTCTTGTTCTTTTGTTTATGCTTACTAATTACTGATTATTAGTGATAACAATTTAAACGCTTGATTTATTCGACGTATGTTTGTTTCATAACGATTATTACTTAAAATTAGCTGTTTTCCTACTTCATCGTAGTGGGCAAGCTCTGGCAAGCTCTGGCAAGGTCATTGAACAGGTCAGAAATAACAGAATTCAAACGGCCAAATGAAAATAGTATGTATTACTATATACAGGATGCTACAGCAGCTAAATCTACTAAATAGTATTTCCTCTGGGCATATTTTAAACTTGATACATACAGAAATAAATTTAATTTTCAGATAATAAGAATAAAGCAAACGAACTGTGAATTATGTAAATTTTAGTCTTTTTAATTTAGATATTTAGTTACTAGAAAGTACAGTAAAAAACTAATAGAGTACTGATACTTTTTAGAATAGTAGCCAGCACAATGAAAAACATTACTAGAGCAATACGACTGTCTTTTTGCAATATTTGTAATTTTAAAATTATTCAGGAACTGTAAAGTATAAAACCCAAACGCGTTCCTAAATCGAATATTTGCTTAAAATCGACTGTAACTATAATAATAACAAAATCGGTTTTTGTCGGGCAAAATAAACTTTAAAAGTAAAAACAGTGCTGTGATTAGTGAGGTTGCCAGCAAGTTCGACAGTTTGGATATAGAACAAACAGGTAAGTCTTTTCTCTTCCTTTGTATATTTCCTGATTTTATATCGATGCGTTTTATTCCACATGCGATGTTCAGCTTTGTACCTTTTCGGTTTAGTGAAGAAAATTTATTTTAATTTCAACATCATCTATTCAGTTTTATTTTGGGATTACAAGTTACATTTCAAAGTTATTCGGCTTGGATTGGCCAATGTACATATGATGTAATCTATTTAGTTAGCTTAACCTTGGGTTTGTTTATGAAAATCACAAAAAGGATTAAAACAAGGTAACATATCTTCTTGTTTTGGGCCGATGAGAACATTTTGTAGCAAACATGTAGGCCTGTAGCTTAATGTTGTTATCAGGCAAATACGACATGAAGCCGTTTATTACTAAATTACTTTGTAGAGTTAAGATATGAAACAGATTGAAAGGAGCGGACATATTACACTTTCAGTTAATGTATTTGAATATTTTGTGCAGTTAAAAAAGGTGTGATCCAAATCACATACAACGTTACATTGATCGCATAAGTCGGTCTGGACACAATATTAAATCTTTTGGGATGAGTTGACTAATTGGCATATCCAAACCTAAGCCTGATTAATTTAGTTATATATTTCTAGACACTTTTATAGAGTCATGCCAATACTTTTGAGGTATTTTGGAACAAATAAGCGAAAGGGTTAAATTTTGTACTGTGATGTCTCAATCGTTCTTGCCACTTTTCTCTAATTCTAACTTTAGGTATCCAAAATACCCATTCTACATGGAGAATTAGTCTTGATATAGGATGCTTCTTTTGCTATTTATTATGCTTTATACCGGTATGAGCTTTAACTTCTATAAAGGAGATGCAGTTGATTTTTAATTGCAATTTATGATAAATATGCTTAATTTGATAAGGAACTGGACACGTTTGATAGTTCAAGCTATGCAAATGTTCAAGGGCTTTAAGTACCGATAATAAATCGGATAAGATAAAAGCGTTATTCATATCATGGTCCGTAGAATAATTAATTGCTTGTAACATTGCAATGACTTCACAGGTGAAGATAGAAAACGTGTCGCTTAATTGAAATCTAGCTGAAGAATATAAAATCCTTCTGGCGTTTTAAACGCATTATTGTAGATGTACAGTGTGTCCAAGATAAGGATGCACAGCATGGGAATCTTGGAAACGGTAAGAAATATAGGATCGGTTAAATGAAATGAAAGTTGGCTATTTATGGGACGTTTTTGTTGGCGTTTGCAAAACTCAGATATCTTGGATAGATTCTGAGATATTTAAAAAAAGTAGATTTTTGTTTTTATTTTTTCTTTTATTTATTTGAAGAAATATTGTAAAACTAAAACCACTTTTCCATTGCCACATTTTGCGCTCTATTAAAATACGTTAACAAGATTTCTGTACAACGTTTCGGTACGACGATTCATGCGCCAACCAATCATTTTACTGTAAAATAAGTAAACTGGCGCGTATATATTTCTAAGGTTATAATTAGGAGGAGATGTATCGCCATAGTAATCTAAGTTAGAGACACATCCGTAATCCCATCTTTGAAATTTTTCTAGAATTAAATTTTATCGAAAAAAGAAAACATGTAGAATCCCGAAAAGTTTCGTCACCTGATTTAACTCTTTGTAAGCAATGATAAATTTGTTTAGTTGATGCTCCAGATGGAGTATGACTCATTATTATAGGCAACAAACTTGGATTCCCTTGTTTCTCATTAAAGCCACAAATAGCAAAAAGGGCGTTTGTGCAGAGAATTTGAAAGGTAGAATTATCGTTGCATAATGTGTCGCCTAGCTGGGCTAAAAATTCATTTCGTGGAAGAAACTCATACGTATTAAGGACATTGTAGAGTGCCTATTACATAAAAAAAGGCTATTAGTAAAGATAAACCCTTAATATGTAATACTAATCAATATTCCAGTTCTAAATTCAGCAACAACTAATAAGAGAGGGCTAATCATATGTTTTAAGGAAGCAATAGGCGCCAAACTAAACATTGCTGAACACATAACATAAAAAACAGTTGCTCCCTGTAAATGTCCAATATAAAACAGTTTATTTTCATTTGTTTTATTTATAATGTGGTCGATCATTGTTGGTATGTGAATAACGCCCATTTCGTGCCAACTAAAATCCCAAAATTCCAAAGAATGTCTTTCGGGGTCTAAATAAGTATGTTTACGTGAATATCCTGTGCCTCGTACGTTTGACATCAAAACATTATAACCAAAATCGGCTAGGATATAAGCTGCAAAGAATAAATTTTATAAAATAATTGTTTATCGTTCATAGTTAACGTACCGAAACCTTTTCGTGGACCAGGTAAAACCCAGTCAGCAGAAGATGCAAGCATACCATGTTGTAAATAAGTAACTGATCTTTTCTCCGAAAAACTTTTTTTACCATAAGGTATTCTATGCATCTTTAAAATATATCCATCTGGAGTTACTACCGTGTGGTTTTCACAAGGATAACCATGTTTTTGTATTAAATCAGGCTTAAAAACATTTGATTAAATAAGTATTTATTAAAAATATTTGCAGCTTACCACTAACAACGCAGAATCTTCTTACTAGGTAGTGTTGCAAAATAAGCTTCGGTTTTCTTTTTAAAAATACATACTAAACTTATCTTGTGGTTCACTGAAATTGACTGATGATGAAAACAAAGGTAGTTGTAATGTCATGTAGATGATAAGAGCTACTATCATTATTAGCGGACGTGTTCCTTTGAAGATTTAAATTGCATCTGATTTGTTCCATTTTATGGATTGATAGAAGACTTTTATGTAGGTATTCTAAAATTAAACTGATAGATATAAGAAAATGTAATTCGTTCTGCCTTAGTTAGGTTGGTAATTTTAAAATTATTAAGGAACTAAATATTCACATTCTTTTCTTTGAAATTGTAGAAAATTGTTATGGTTTTTAAATTAGAACTATCCACCCTACAAAATGTTTGCTGGATAGCTATGCAAAGTACCACATTTCAAAGATGGAAGTTCTGATACTTTTCAGAACCTCCATATGAAAATTTATTGAATATTACCGAATGGTAATAGCCTAGGATCAACTAGTTAACATACTGAAAGTCGCATCTCAATTGGACAGTCCGTTCCGAAGATACAAACGATGCATGAAAAAACAAAAGACTATCGCTGAGGTATTGAAGGGCCGTTCCGGTATTGGTTAAACTAGTTAAGAAAGTGAAAGTCCCATTTCGATTGGGCCATCCGTTCTAAAGATACAAACGATACAAAAAAAAACAATAGACGATCGCTGAGGTATAGAATGGCCATTCCGATACTGGTACTGTTAAATTAGTTAACTTACTGAAAGCCCCATCTCGATTGGACCATCCGTTCCGAAGATACAAACGATGCATCGAAAAAAAAAACAAAAGACGATTACAGGTACCTGGGTTATATAAATACCTTTCCCGGCCTACTGTCTATAGAAGATGTACCATCTACATGCGAGAAACCGTTTTTGAGAAAAATCATTTGTCAAGTAGGCGTTTTCGTGGCCCAAACCGGATACACTAAACGGCCATAAGCGTAATGTATTTTTTCTATTTTGCGTTTAGAATAAGTCTATTCAAGCACTCAAATGACGTCATTTGAATGTTAGAATAAGTCGTTGGCGTGATAGAATAGACTACTAAAATTTACTGTATTGATGTTAGTAGTGTTAACTGTCACACGCCAAAGAACAAAGCAATTTACTAAATAACAATGAAAAAGAAGTTTTTTTCACAGCCGCCCAAAATTACGCCACGTAAATGTCACCAACCACCGTAAAATTCAATTTAAAATTTTTATTTTTTAATGTAGAAAATGGTATAAAGCGACAAAATAGAAAAAATAGTATAAAACACTCGTTGCAGAAGGTCCTTCAAGCACTCTTTTGTTCCTCAACTCGCCGCTATGCGGTTCGTTTCGGAATTTCAAATTCGTGCTTGAATAGATAGATGCCTTCTGCAACTTGTATTTTAATATACTATTATATGCATTCATGGCCCAGTCTCTTATGGAAATCGGATAGGGTCCTCTAATATTAGCGTAACGTTTTAAAACATTACAAACGACATTTGATTGAAAAAATAGTTTATTTCAATAAGATGCATTTGTCTAAGCAACCAAGCTGTTATTGTATTTCGTCTTTTAAGATACGATTTGCAAAAAATCCCTATTAAGTTTTTATGGTGCTTCTTCAGTGTTGCTTATTAGAAATTGGTTAATATTAATAAGCAAAAAACTTTAAAGGCAAGTCTCAAACTTCCATGCCACTCATCTTTAGTTGTAATAATTCGTTTATTAATATTTTTTGCATCTCTTGAAGTCTGCTTAGTGTGACGTATTAAAACCCCACTAAAGAGAAAA
>VTPC01007766.1:5998-16078 GCA_011009095.1 Ignelater luminosus
GAAAATCTAAAACATAATTAATATAAAAATAAATAAAAACGGCAAATTATTATCTATGTAGCTAGTAATCTGATCACCTTATCTATGTATGTAATAATTGTACATAAATACCTCGAAGGAAATAGTATATTATTAATTATTAAGTTTTTGAAATAAATTATTACCAAAATAATATTTTGTTAATGGTGTCAGTTTGAATAATAATTATGTATAGTCATGATCCACAGTTCTTAGTTGAAACTTAAATCGAAATAGTTTAAATACATCACGGCCTTTTTAAATTTAAGATTATCTAAAATAAAAACTAACATTGTTAAAGTTTCTTTTTAAAATTAAATAAAAAGTTTAATTCTATTTCTAAAGTTTCTTTGTACAACAAAGATTTCAAATTAAGGGAAGGGGATTAAATTTATGGTCAAATTCTTCTTCTTTGAGATTTGTTAGAAAATCCGATTTTCAGATTCCCATGTGTATTTGAAACTTCTATAGAGAATCTCTAACCATTGACCTTTTAAACGTCAAGAGTCTTTTTTCTATTTTTTTACACTATTCACCGCGAGACAAGCGGAAAGTTTTATTTTTAACTATCATTGACCTTGTGATAACATTCTGTTGAAAAGGGGGATTTTTTGGCATTTATTAATAATTAATCTATCTTTTTATTTATATTTTAACAATAATTTATACCACTAACAATGTATACTTGCATAATCGGTTCACGTAAATATCGAGTTTCTTGATGGCCTAGAAGTTAGTTCTCGTTTGCTCTTCGAGCGGTTAAATAGATCAGACTCTTGCAGATAATCTTATATGAATTAATTGATTTATTTAAAATTAATTTAGAAATGAGTACTAACAATAACAATAATAATAATAATAATAAATTAGTGTATATTGACGACCATCGTGTACGCCATTTACTAGACTGGGATAAAACTTTCAAGGCAGTTGAAAAATCGATGGAAAGCGTTGCAGCTGGACGAGCTTTCCAGAATGCTCGAGCAATAACAACAATTCCAAAAACTCACAATTTCTTATATACAATGCCTGGATATCTAAACGATAGTAAATACGGTGCACTTGGATGTAAATTAGTTAGTCATTTTCCTGAAAATCCCAACAGGGCAAAACCTTTGCCCTACGTTTTAGCTAATATTTTACTTTTGGATCCCGAAACGTCTATATTAAAAGCCGTAAGTTTTTATCAAATAATGAAATTAAGGGTAGATTAAGAAGAATTGAATTTTAGGTAATAGCTGGTACTGATATAACCAACTGGAGAACTGCGGCTGCTTCGGCTGTGGCTACAAAATACCTCCATAGAAAGGAAAATAATATTTTAGCTATCATGGGTGCCGGAGTACAGGGGAGAATTCATGCTATCGCTTTTCAACATTTCTTTAAATTTAAAGAGGTGATACACTTCGCTTTTCTTATTAAAAGAAATTTCATTTCAATAAATTTTTAGGTTCGTATTTGGAATCGTACACCAGAACGTGCACAGAAATTAGCAGTGGAGTTAAATCGAGAACACAACACTAAAAACTTATTTGTTGCTTACGACAAAGCCGAAGATTGTGTTAGAAATGCTGATGTGATCGTTACTGCAACTACCGGAGCATCAACCCTTGTTAAATGCGAATGGATAAAGAAGGGTGCGCATATAAACGGTTAGTTGAAAGAAATATTTTTTCTTCATAAAACTTCAAGTACTGTTTGTATTTTTCAGCGGTTGCTGTTAATCCTAATAACCGTGAACTGGACGATGCTACATATAAAGCTTCTCAAGTTTATATTGATAACTGGAACGGTGCCAGAAGCGAACTAAATGGAATTAAAGAACTGGGCGTCGAATTTAAAGGTCAAATAGGGGATCTTATCACTGGTGCTATACATCCACCGGAGTCTGATGCAATAACAGTTTTTCAGAGCCTTGGTGAGTTGTATATCTGCTAGAATAAATAGAAACGGATTCGGAGGAATAAAAGTTCAAACATATTTCGTTCTGATCTTGCTAATCATGATAAGAAACCGGATTTGTATGTGTTTCGAAGAGGAACTTGTATACGTCTTTTTTTAAACTTTGTTTTGTCTCAGAAATCTATTTGTTTGTGACAGATAACTTATTATTACGGTATAAAACAGTTTTAGAAAATTATTTATGCGTATATTTGGTCTACGTCTGATTAGTGATAAACTTTGTTGTTTAATAATAAAAAAGATTATCCTTTTAGCAAAAACATATTATTACAAAGGAACAGTTCCTAGGTTAAAGCGCAATAAACTTCTTGATAGGGATATTTTACTTCAATCTTTTATTCTATTCTTACTTTTGGCTTCTTTTGCATTCATTACAATTAAACTACTTAAAACTTTGTTTTGCAATAGTTTTTGCTGAACTGGAAATTTTGCGATTTTCTTTCTAAAATATGTCTGGTTGGGATTCGTTTTCTTTAAAGCTAACCATTGGTTTGATAATATACCCTTCATTAAAAGATCTGTTTATAGTTAGCTATAATATCCTTTTTCTAACATTATCACTATGTGTAAATGCGAAATATTCCTTTCTCCTCATGGTCTTCTTGTGATAAAGTAGTAGCTAAAAACAGTCTGATTTACCTAGTGGCGCTTAATGCGAAGTTTTCCTGTATTGTAAGCGTCCAATAGCTGAGCAAGACACTGATCTTATATCTCAAAATGCAAAGCTGCAACAGTACAGAATGTTTCTGAAACAAACAGAAGTATTCCTGAGTAAAAAAAGAACATTTATATTCGTCTTCATAAACTTGTCTTCAAATGTACTATTGGATCTCTAGATAATATGTACGCACCAAACAGTTCTCCAAGTTTTTTTAAAAAGGAAAATAAGAACATTCAGTTTTAAAACTTCTGGGTTTCATAAAACTTTGTTTTGTGTAAAAGCAAATCCTTCTACAAAAATGTGCAACACATATCCTTTAGCTTTAGCTACAAAGTTTTTCTTATTCAGCATGTGCAACGTTATTAGCTAAATCAGCGCTAATGAATCAGAATAATCTGAAAGAATTTTTAAGTCCAATTGATAATCCTTCCCAAAAGCAGTTTGTTACTGTAAATTTTGAACTTGAGATGTCACAGAAGAATTTGCTACATTCTCTATGGAGGAACGGTTCAAAACCTTTAATATTGTACTTGCGTTTTCTTAAAAAATAAATTTTAATTGCCAGGCAACAAGTAGAGCCAAATCATTAGGCATCATCTGCAAAATTGGTCTCTTTTCCTTAACGCCCCGGACTGCAGAGTAACCTTTTTGCCTGCACCAAGAAATAAACTTTAAACTTTACCTCAAAACATTGTCTTTATATGCACCTAATACCCAGTAGGTTTACCAGCTCAAAATTCTTGTTCCTTCTTGCAGCTTGATGACGGTTTGCTAGCTGGTTGACAACGTCAAGGGACTTTTAATTTAGAGCCTTACCTTGATCACTTCTAATTAATTTTATCTATTAAATTAGGATAGTTTGCACATTACCAAAAGTAAAACAATTGATTGTATTTATTCTGGTATTAATTTTAAACAAAGAAAAAGTTAATAAGGAATAATTAAGCGATCTTAATATCGAAATTCTTTTCAATTTGGAACCAAACATAACATACTGCTTGATGTTGCTTAGAAAGAGAGTGGTAAGATGGTCTGAGAGGTAAAACGATGCACCCTATTTTCTAGGTAGTTTAAATGTGTTTGTGCTAAAAATTTGTTTAAGGAGGTTTAAAATAAAAATATTGAAGTTTTGGCTTATTGGCAGCACTGGAATCACTGTGTTTTTTGCTCCAAGTAAATAGCGATTTTTGTGGTATATGTGAACTTCTCTTAAAGTAAGGTAGGCATTGTTGCATATAAACAAAACAGGGATAAACTATCAGGGTTGTGCAAAAGTCTTTTTGTTTTTTTGATGTAGTTAACTTTGACTCTAAAAAGTTGCTAAACAACTGAACTATTTGGCAAGTTATATGTCATATCAAAGAGCATAGTTTGCAGATAACTCTCTGTTGTGTTGCATTTCTATTGTTCGACTCTGAACTTCACAAAGTGAGCAAAATTCCCAACCCCACTGTAGAAATTCTGGCCGTTCTTCGGCATTAGTGAAAATTAGGACGAAGTGCTGCTGATGCAGCTCGTATAATATGCTACTTCGAACTGGACGGCTCTCTGTCGTAGATCAAGAGGTTTTACTTCAAGCTGTTAAAGCATTTCCAGCTACAAGCACCCAATAATTAGCAGAGGAGCTTGGACCATCCCGATGGACAATAAACCGTCACTTGCATAAACTAGGCAAAATCAACAGGCGATGCAGAGAAGTGCCTCACGATTTGACGCAAGAACAAGCTAACCATCGAGTTGCTCCATGCAGACAATTGCTTGACAATCTTTAGGACATTTGATTCTTTTGCCGAATTCTGACAAGTGACGAAAAATGGATCTACCTTCGTAATCCAAACAGATCAAGTCAATGGTTAAGTAGAGGCCAAGCTGCAGAACTTGTGATAAAACGTTAGAGTTTTGAGGGCAAAGTTATGCTTTGCGTCTGGTGGAATTACGAAAGCGTGATTTACTTTGAGCTGGTTCCTGAGGGTCTGGCCATCACCGCCGAGCTTTATTGTCATCAGCTTCACAAGATGTATGCTGTCTTGGAGTAACGATACCCTGAAATGGTCAATCGAAGATGAGTGTTGCTCCAAATAAATAATGCCAAGCCACACACAGCCCAAAGAACCCGGCAGAAATTGGAGGAACTTGATGGAATCGAACCCCATCCCGTCTATAGTCTAGATTTGGCACCATCACATTACCATCTGTTGCAATCAATGGCTCATTTCTTGTCCGGATGCCATTTTCCCAATATCCACGAAGTAGAAGAAGCATGTTGTTAGTTGATTGATTCCAAACCGCAAGAGTGGTACTAAAGACGCATTGAAACTTTCTCTCGTACATGGACGGAGACTGTACAACAGAATGGAATATATTTTGATTTTCAATTTTGTATCTGATATAAAATATTAAATAAATGATTTTCATATTTAGAAAAAACGAAAAAACTCTGGCACAATTCCAATATAACGAAATTAGAACCTAACATATATCCATCTTATCTGCTCTGCTCGATTTCGAATTTGCATAATTTGCATTTTGTAAACGAAAAATAGGTTTGTTTTAGTCTTTACTTTGATAAATAACCGCTGAAGTTATATTATTATTTTAAACAACAAGGATGAAAACAAGACTGACTACAGGGGCATAAAATTGGAAACTGGCCTATTACGCTTCACTCTCCGTATACATCAAATTTGTGGGGCGATTTGTTCCTACGTGCTAACACTAGGACAATTCCTCGTATTTCACTGAAACTTTGTACTCAATTAATCTTCTGCAGTAGACCGTAATATAAACAAATTATACAATGTCGGAATGTTTATAAAATCAATGAGAAATGGTGATCGCAAAATCTTGCACTATACTTTCCGCTCCGGTCAGACAAGGTAAGCACGTGCAGTTCTCGTGATACTACCAAAAAGATAAACTTTCCTCATGTTGACACGTTGTCTACAGTGCCCTATTTACACCACCTGTCTTGTAGACAACTTTTTTAGGAATATCATGAAAATTATGCGTAATAATTACTCTGTTCGTCATGACAAGTATAAAAGTTTCACAAATCTTATTGCAGTTTCCAAAAGGTGTATTAAACGGGCTCTTGTATTTATCTTGTTTTGTTTTATTTATTAGCAATTAAAATAAAGGTGATGCAAAAGCAGTTCAAAAGAACCATGCATTGCGGCATGATGGCCTGACTTGACTCGAAAGAATTACCTCACTTCTCTTTGGAATTCATACCGCGGGCCACGCAGAGAACAAGAGTCTAGAAGCCAAGTTGCGACGAGTTTGCTAAGCCAATACGGGATCAATAGAATGCTACCGTCCGCAATATTCATTTGAGACATGTACCGACTCACTTGTGCTACCATTAGCAAGTGCGTTTTGCTCCGTTTCTATGCAGAACATGGGTGCTGTCAGTTTATAAATAGTATGCAGACACATGAGTGAATCAATGTGTTCCGTACAGACAAAAAAATCTTAATAGAAATATCAACGATATTTTTTCTGAGCTTGACAAGATTTTGATCCATTGTAGATCTAAGCAGCATTTTACAGTATTGTCTTTCTCGTTTATTGACAAATTTGTAAACTTCCTAGTTTCATTTAAAAGTTATACTTTGCAAATTATTTTTATTATTTTATAATGGCTTACATCCGTAACAGACAAACTGAATTCTAAATTAAATTGAGCAGAAAAGGTTTTATAGAAATATCCGTAATTGATTTTGTGCCACTCTTCATTGTATATTTTCTACAACCGAGCCGTCTGTCTGGATTTCGACTTATTGTTGTAAGGACTTTCCCGAGCTTTGAACTTTCCCATAGAACTTTTTACTTTTGAAAACTTGTTTACCATTTTTATACAATTTCCTGTCGCCTGAATGTCTACCGAAAACATTTTCACCGTCTTGTACTTTCTTTTCAACACGCAAAATCTTCCATAAGATTACTTTAAGTAATTTGTTGGAAAAAGTGTTTTGTAAATTAGACAGAAATATGCTTATGTTAGCGTTATTAAAGTTTCAAAACAAAACTGGATGAAAAAGTATGCATTTAATGTCAGATTTTTTTTGTGGTTTGAAGAAATAGACACTAATGTACGAAAAACTTATTCATAAATTTTCTCGATGTTGATAAACCAATTTTGCGACGTTAGATATGTATTCTTTCGTGCTTGCAAAGATCATTCCAAGCTCTAAACCTTTATGTGTGTAACTAAATCGTGTGCGATTTATAAGTTAAATAAACTCGCTATTAAAGACTGGATACAACGTGCTCGAACTAAGAGAAATTGATCTACATGAATATCAAATTACTTCTCTCTGAGCTAAGCACTGCAGGCACAAACTTGCATTGTTTGGACAAAAGAAAACCTTTAAGTAGAGACCTTCTCCACAAAAAGCTGCACAAGAGAACTTTATACATTAATATTGTTCTATCAGAGAACATTATAAAAGCAATTAAGATAATAACACAAAGATAAAAAACAAATTATAAATCATTTTTATGAAATAAAACATCAAAGCAGTACAACATAAAATATTTGTTAAATGTAAGATCATCGAAATTTACAAATCCTTTTAACTTATAATGACACACAAAACGTTGTGTCGCATACAAATCCGGTCTTCGCCTACAATGTTTGCTTATTTCTCGTGTATTCTTCCTTTATTTGCTACTCATTACAGTTTCCTCTTGGAAGATGTTTCAAGTTAACTTTGAGATCTAACCCAAGTGCTATTTTCTGCTCGGTATAGTGTTTTAGCATAAATTGAAAAGTAAATATTTATTTTTACTTTACAGGAATGGCAGTGGAGGACTGTGCAATGGCTCGTTTAATTTACGATCTTCACCTTTCCAGCTCATCATAAAAAGTATTTTTTATGTTATTTTGTTATTTATATCTAAAAAGATTGTAATAATGGGTCCACATCAGTTTCATGTAGAAGTTAGAATAAAAACATAATAAAGATTGATATTGACATGATATTGTGTTCGTGGTTTCCTCTACAATATTCTATTTTCCTTTTTTTTATGCCTGTCGGGTAAAATGATATGGCGTTTAGTGTATTACAGTTTTTAAACTAGAAATTTAAAAAGAAAATGAAAATCCCAGAAAACAAAATAACTCTCAACTGAAAACACACTAGAGGTATGTATGTTCTTTTCACTTACTACTGAAATTATGTAAAAAAAATGTGATAGCTTGTCGAGCGATTTTCAATGCCCAGGTGTATCCTGGGGTTTTTGAAAACGAATCCTTTATCCACCCCCATTTTAGCGATGAGAGCGTTTATATTCGTTTTATATTCGGTACAAAACACATCGAATGACGGATGGAATGCTAATAAAAATTTTTTATAAATTGAGTTCCTTCAAAATGTACATTTTTGTCGTCGGAATCAATTTTATTATTTATTATCAAAGGTCTCGGGAGGAGTTTTTGCGCATTTAGGGATAATAGATGACAAGCTTTTCACTATGCTTTAAAACATTATTAGATCTTCAAAATTTATGGCTGACGGAAAAGAGGATGAATAAACCCAGAATGCCTTTTTTGCGGTTATAAATAATTTTAAAAGAAAGCATGCTTATGGTTGCAAATTTTATTAATTTGTGATTAAGCTTCTTACGCAGCATTATTTACAAAAGACGAGCCCTATATGTTAACAAACAATAACTTTTTAAATGAAATTAACATGAGTAACATTAGCAAAAAAGAAACTATGGAAATGAATTAATTAAATTAGAGAAACACAACTTTTAGTTGTTGACAGACGGTTTGCTAATCCATAACATCTTTTGATACTGGCGGTTTATTAACTCACCAAATTTCTTTGATTGTTAATAAAAAACAGAAAGAAACTCTATGAATAAAAAAAGATCTAAGAACTTTATCACAGTGATATCTAACTTACCTTGCCATATACGTAAGTATTTAAACTTGCCCCTCGCAAATAAACCAATTCTCAACTTATTTTTATCACGTTTTGAGATTTACTAATAGCTTCTCATAACCTATGTGTAGCAGCTTGCGACGCAATTTTAAAGTCAGTTTCAGTATATGAGATACGGTAGTTTAGTTAGCGCAGAAAATCATCATACATATTTGTCATATTATACAGTTACACGTCCAGTCATTACCAGACACCCAGGGAAGAATAACTACATTTCTCCAAAAGAATTTGCTACATAGTTAATCTTCACGTTTCTGAAACATACATTTAAATCAACAAAAATGTTATAGTCCAATATATAGATACATCTCAGCTTATATTAAATCCGGTAAGAGATTTGTTTTTCTAGGATTGTTTGGTATGTAAGCTGGAGTGTGAAACTAAGTTTGCGACCTCGAAAGCCCTAGGGAAAACTTTTGGTAGGAGAAAATCCTCGAAATTTTTGAATTTTTTCAGTCTTTTGCACGACGCTTTCTACAAAAAATTTTATACGTTCTAAAATTAAAATAGACAAGATTCCCTACAAAGTGCACTCGTCTAAGCCAATTTTGTATTTTCCTACAGAAAAGAAGGCTCTGTACAAGTGTTCGTGGCAGCAGATGACACGGATGTACTCATTGTCAATATAGTTTTGTCACAATCGAACAGTTTTAATAGCAATGTTATAGTCAGTGAGGATGTTGACGTGCTCGTTGTGCTGTCAGGGCTTTCTACTTCCACCAAAAACAATGTATTCCTTCTCAAACTAGGAAGCAGTGGCAATGGTGATACATACTTTTCGACCTCATCGTATCAGTATGACCTTCTATTTGCTCATGCTTTCCTTGGTTGTGACACAACGTCGTCTTCATTTGGCCATGCAAAAACAAAGCTATGTACCCTCATTGAACAAGCCCCTGCCCTGAAGGAAGCCGCTTCTGTGTTTCACAAGGCACAAATCAGCAGAGTAGGAGAGAAGATTGTATGACACTGGAGCAGCCACATTTCAAGTGATCAATGAGGTCGGTGCTGGCTGGGGAACAGCTTGGACCTCCATAGACGGTGTTGGAAAAGAGACAGCCTCGGTATCACCTTCATTCGAATGAAAAAGAAACTGGTACCTCAATCATTACAGCACATGCAGTTCTGTAGCTGTAACAAAGGATGCACCGGTACGTGCATCTGCCGCAAAATGGTCTGAAGTGCGCCAACATCTGCAAGAACTGCTCGGGCACTCTGTTCCAACGCCCCATAAATAGAAATCCAACAGAACATTGACGGGGATGTCACCGAAGCGGGAAATGTGGATACCAAACATTTAGTTAACGAAGAAGTACTGGAAGAGAAAGAACAAGACATACAAACCGACGTGAATACCCAAGGAGATTTACTACATAAAAACCATAATGGTTTTAATACATTCCATTTTAAAGCAAACGATTTTCAACCTTATGCTCTTCATACATTTTATTTTAAAGCAAGCGATTATAGTCCGTATGGTTTTAACAT